>VSMD01129232.1:0-14984 GCA_008750895.1 Mirza zaza
CCTCAGAAGGGACAACGGACTTACCAGGAGTGGGAGAGAGGAGCTGGCTAGGAGTCAAAGAAAATAACAACAGCCCAGCACTGGGGCTCCTTGGCCTACCAGACACAAAGCCGGCTCTGAGGAGAAGCCGAGGATGCTCCAAAGACAAAGGGGCTGCCAGACCGAGCGCGAGGGACGGACGGCACTGAAAGAGGCGCGCGCTTCCACGGCAGCAGCGCGGTCCCGCCGGCCCACCTGCGGCCTGGATGCTCCCGCACGGCGGGGAGCGCTCCAGCTCCTCCTCAGCGCGGGTCCCAGGCCCACCTGCAGCCAGGTGCTCCCGCATGGCGGGGAGCGCTCCAGCTCCTCCTCAGCGCGGGTCCCAGGCCCACCTGCGGCCAGGTGCTCCCACACGGCGGGGAGCGCTCCAGCTCCTCCTCAGCGCGGGTCCCAGGCCCACCTGCGGCCAGGTGCTCCCGCACGGCGGGGAGTGCTCCAGCTCCTCCTCAGCGCCTACGCCCCGGCAGCTCCAGCCCACCCCAGCCCGGCTCGAGCAGACCTCCGGCTCTGCAAGTCCTTCTCAGCGCGGACACGACAACAGGAGCGCTTCGCTCCAAATCCAAGCCTCCTCAAAGGGATGAAAAGGAGAGGAAAGGGCGGAGCCCTTCCCCTAAACCCACCAAAGTGCACATCGGGAGGCTCACCAGGAACGTGACCAAGGACCAGGTCCTGGAGATATTTTCCACCTAAGGGAAAAGTAAAATGAGTGGCATGCCCGTGGAAAGGATGCTTGCCCATCTGTCCAAAGGCTACGCACATGTGGAGTTTGAGAACCCCGATGAAGCTGAGAAGGACCCGAAGCGCAGGACGGAGGACAGATCGATGGCCGGGAGATCACTGCAACTGCTGTGCTGGCTCCCTGGCCTAGGCCACCCCCCAGGCGATTGACCCCCACCCCAGGAGAATGCAGCCGCCACCTCCCGAGTGGCGCCGGGCTCCCCCACGGCCGAGGGGAGGCCCCGCTCCCCGAGGCACGGTCCCCTCTGCACCACGATCCCGTGCCCTTGGCCGCCGCCACCGCAGGAGCCCTCCAGCTCCCAGTCTTCCCGATAAGCAGGGCCGCTGAAGCTCAAGCCCCTGTAACTTACACCGCATCCCATCCGGATCAGTTTGTCACTTTTCTAGCCAAAGGATCGGTAGGAAAGGAAATTCCTCACTCAGGCAGGCTTGGAAGCCAGCTATTGACAGCTCTGCAGGCTGGGTTCTAGCTGCAGAAGTACTGCTGGGTGTGCGGTTGTGCCTGTACAGATGCCCTCAGTTTTCTGGCTAGAAGCTCACCTCGTTCCAGTACCTGAGAGTCAGTTCAGTGGCAAAGCCGCCAGGGACAAGCAAGGCTCCAGGTGGCAATGTGGGCCAGCCTGGAGAACACGCTTTTCCTTTCCACATGTGGCCTGGTCACACCCTTGCCGGTACAGCGCAGCGTCCTTGGGGAAAGGGAGCTGCTCTTTTGCCAGAGCTGTGGCCTGGCCTTTTGCTTTCCTGCTTGAGTAGTCTTCTGACCTTGTGGGTCTAACACCCGCAAAGAGCCTCTCGCCCCAGGGCAGCTGTTGTAAATGCTTGTCTGTTCCTGTACTCGTGCACGTGCCACACCTGGAACCCCCATCCTCTGAAATTGGTGAGCAAGTTGAGAGCCCGCGCTGCAGGGCTGGCCCAGAGCCCCACTGGGCCTGCCTTTCGTGGTGGTTTTGGAGGTTGCCTTGGCAACGTGTACATTGCTTCTTTTTGCTTGTATTGTGCAGTCAGTACTATAAAATTTGTTTTGAGTTTTGTAACTTTGTAGCATTTTAGATAACATTGTGTTTGTACTTGTGTAGAGTGAAGGAACTGTGTTAAATAAACCTAGGATTAGAGTGCAAAAACCAAACCAAAACAAAACAAAAAACAATGAATATACATTCTTGTCATCAGCTCATAGGACATTCTCTAATACTGACCACATCCTAGGCCAGGAAATATGTCTCAACAAATTTTAAAAAGTAGAAATTATTCCATGCATCTTCTTAGACCACAGTGGAATAAAATTATAAGTTAACTCTAACAAAAATACTCATCCCTGCACAAAGTCATAGAAACTAAATAGCCTACTGCTGAATGATTCTGAGGTCAAGAAGAAAATTAAAATGGAAATCAAATGATTTTTTTAACTTAATAGTAAAGGGGACACAAGTTATCAAAATCTGTGGGACACAGCTAAAGCGGTCCTGAGGGGAATAGACGCCTACCTCCAGAAGACAGAAAGATCACAAACAATCTAATGAACAATCCCAAGGAAATAGAAAAGGATGAGCAAAACAACCCCAAACCCAGCAGAAGAAAAGAAATAACAAAGACCAGAGCAGAGCTAAATGAAATTGATAACTAAGAAATTATACAGAAGATTAATAAAACAAAAGGTTGGTTCTTTGAAAAAATAAAATCAACATGCCTCTTGCTGGATTAACGAGAACCAGGTAAGAAAGGACTCCAAAAAGCTCAATCAGGAATGAAAAAGGAAAAATTATAACTGATACCACAAAAATATAAAATATCATCTCTGAATATTAAAAAAATCTCTATGCACATAAACTTGAAAATGTGGAGGACATGGACAAATTCATAGAAACATACAGCCCCCTAGGCTCAATCAGGAAAAAATAGAATTCCTGAACAGACCAATATAAAGCACCAAAATTAAAGCAGTAATAGAAAAAAACCTTAATAAAAAAAAGTCCCAGACCAAATGGTTTTACAACTGAATTCTACCATACATACAAAGAACTCGTGTCTATCCTGAAGAAATTATTCCATAATATTGAGAAGGAAGAAATCTTCCCCAACATGTTTTATAAAGCCAACATCACTCTTATACCAAAGCCAGGAAAGGACTCAACAAAAAGAGAAAACTACAGAACAATATCCCTTATGAATATAGATGTAAAAATTCTCCATAAAATCCTAGCAAATTGAATTTAGCTGCTCATAAAAAAATAATTCATCATTACCAAGTGGGCTTCATCCCAGAGATGCAGGGATGGTTCAACATATGCAAATCTATAAATGTAACTCACCACATAAACAGAAGTAAAAACAAAGACCATAAAGTCTTCTCAATAGATGCAGAAAAAGCATTCGACAAAATTCAGCACCCTTTGATAAGAGTACTTAACAAATAGGCATAGATGGAATGTACCTCAAAATGATAAAAGCCACATATGAAAAATCCACAGCCAATGTCATAGTGAATAGGGAAAAATTGAAACTATTCCCACTTAGAACTGGAACCAGACAAGGTTGTCCTCTATCACCACTTGTATTCAGCATATTGGTGGAAGTCCTAGCCAGAGCAATCAGACAAGAAAAGGCAATAAAGGGTATCCAAATGGCTAAAGAAGAGGTCAAACTATTGCTTTTTGCTGATGATATGATCTCATATCTAGAAAACCCCAAAGATTCTGCCAAAAGACTACTGGAATTGATAAATAAGTTCAGCAAAGTCTCAGGTTACAAAATCAATTTACACAAATCAGTAGCATTCATAAAGTCCAACAACAGTTAAACTGAGAACAAATCAAAGACTCAATACCTTTCACAATAGCAACAAAGAAAATAAAATATATAGGATTATATTTAAATAAGGAGGTGAAATATCTCTACAGGGAGAACTATGAAACACTGAGGAAGGAAATAGCACAGGACATAAACAGATGGAAAACCATACCATTCTTATGGATCAGCAGAATCAACATTATTAAAATGTCTATACTACCTAAAGTGATGTACAGATTTGATGCAATCCCTATTATAACACCAACATCATTTTACACAGATCTGGAAAAACTAATTGTATGCTTGGTATGGAACCAGAGAAGACCCTGCATACTCAAAGCAACCTTAAGCAAAAAGAACAAATTGGGAGGCATCAATTTACCTGACTTCAAGCTATAGTACAAGTCTATAGCCACCAAAACAACATGATATATCACCTTAATAGAATAAAAGACAAAAATCATGTGATCATCTCAATAGAAATAGAAAAAGCAATTGATAAAATTCAACATCTCTTTATGATAAAATATAAGCACTGAAGGAACACATTTCAACATGATAAAGACCATATATGACAAACCCACAGTTAAAATCATACTGAATGGAGAAAAGCTAAAAGACTTTCCTCTAAGAACTTGAACAAGACAAGGACACTCACTTTCACCACTCCTATGCAACATAGTACTGGAAGTCCCAGCCAGAGTAATCAGACAAGAGAAAGAAATGAAAGACATCCAAATTGGAAAACAGGAAGATAAAATCATCTCTCTTTGCAGACAATATATCTAGAAAAAACAAAAGACTCCACCAAAAAGAATTCTTAGATCTAATAAATGAATTCAGTATAGTTTCAGTATATAAAACCAACACACAAAAATCAGTAGCCTTTCTATACACCAATAATAAACTAGCTGGAAAAGAAATAAAATGGCAATCTCATTTAAAATAGCTACCAAAAAAATTAAAAACCTAGGAATAAATTTAACCAAAGAGGTGAAAGACCTCTACAAGAAAAGCTACAAAGCACTAATGAAGGAAATTAAAGAGGCACAAACAATTGGAAAGACCCCCCATGCTTATGGATTAGAAGAATTCATATCATTAAAATGACTACACTGACCAAAGCAATCTATGGATTCAACGCAATCCCTATCAAAACACCAATGTCATTTGTCATAGCAATAGAAAAACAATCCTAAAATTTGCATGAAATAAAAACAGGGACTGAATAGCCAAAGCAATCTTGAGTAAAAAGCATGAAGCTAGAGGCAACCCACTACCTGACTTCGAAATGTATTACAAGGCTATAGTAACCATAATGGCATGGTGTTGATATGTAAACAGTCACATAGTCTAATGGAACAATAGTGAACCCAGAAATAAATCCACATATTTACAGCCAACTGATATTTTACAAAGGTCCCAAGAACATACACTGGGGAAAGGAAGCCCTTTTCAATAAGTGTTGCTGTGGAAATTGGAAATCCACTTGTAGAAGAATGAAACTGGACCCTTATCTCTCACAGTCTACAAAAATCAAGTGAAGATGGATTAAAGACTTAAATGTAAAACATGACTATAAAATTACTAGAAGAAAATATAGTGGAAACACTTCAGGACATTAGGCTAGGCAAAGATGTTATGGCTAAGATCTCAAAAGCACAGACAACAAAAACAAATATAGACAAATGGGATTATATTAAACTAAAAAGCTTCTGTACAGCAAAGGATACAAGCAACAGAGTGAAGAGACAACTTGTTGAATGGGATAAAATACAGTATTTGCAAGCTATTCATCCAGCAAAGAACTAATACCCAGAATATACAACAAACTCAAACAATTCAACACACACACACACACACACACACAAATCAAATAATCCCATTAAAAAAAGGACAAAGGACATGAATAGATATTTCTCCAAAGAAGACATATGAATGTCCAACAGGTGTTTGAAAAAGTGCTCAATATTGGCTGGGCACGGTGGCTCACGCCTGTAATCCTAGCACTCTGGGAGGCCGAGGCAGGTGGATTGCTCGAGGTCAGGAGTTCAAAACCAGCCTGAGCAAGAGCAAGACCCCATCTCTACTATAAATAGAAAGAAATTAATTGGCCAACTAATATATATAGAAAAATTAGCCGGGCATGGTGGCGCATGCCTGTAGTCCCAGCTACTAGGGAGGCTGAGGCAGCAGGATCGCTTGAGCCCAGGAGTTTGAGGTTGCTGTGAGCGAGGCTGACACCACAGCACTCACTCTAGCCTGGGCAACACAGTGAGACTCTGTCTCAATAAATAAATAAATAAATAAACAAATAAATAAAGAAAGAAAAAGTGCTCAATATCACTAATCATCAGCAAAATGCAAATCAAAACCACAATGAGATATCATCTTAACCCAGTTAGAATGGCTATTAATAAAAAAAAAAATAGATGCTAGCTCAGAAGCAGAGAAAAGGGAACTCTTATACACTGTTGGTGGGAATGTAAATTAGCACAGCCACTATGGAAAATAGTATAAAGATTTCTCAAAATACTAAAAATAGTACTATATATGATCCAGAAATCTCACTACTGGGTACTTAACCAAAGGAAAGGATATCAGGATATCAAAGGGAAACCTGCACCCCCGTGTTTATTGCAGTACTATTTACAATAGCAAAGATACAGAATCAATCTAAACGTCCATCAATGTATGAATGTATAAAGAAAATGTTCTGTATGTACACAATAGAATATTATTCAGTTATTTTTTAAAAGATAAAATCATGTCATTTGCAGTAACATGGCTGGCTCTGGAGATTATTATGTTATGTGAAATATGCCAGGCACAGAAAGAAAAATATTGCATGTTCTCACTCATATGTTGGAGCTAAAAAAGTTGATTTCATGGAGGAGAGGGTAGAATGATAGATACCAGAGTCTGGGAAGGGTGTGGGGTGGGGGGTGAAGAGAAACTGCTTAAATGGTACAAACATAGAGTTAGATAGAAGGAATAAGTTCTAATGTTTGATATCAGAGTAGAGTGACTACAGTTAACAAGTGCATTATATATTTCAACATAACTAGAAGAGAGGACATGAAAAGTTCCCAGCACATAGAAAAAAACAAATATTCAAGTTAATGGATACCCTGTATCCTGACTTGATCAGCACATATTATATGTATGTAACAAAATATCACATGGACCCCATAAATATTATGTATAAATATTATGTATCAACATTAAAATATGAAAATAAATTTATACCAAAGACATTTAAAATGAATTATTAAATTACAGTTGATCTAGACTTCAAGTAAAATCATAACAAAATGAAGCTACTTGGCTGAATAAAATTTGTAGAATGCAACTGATAGGGCAGAGTGATCTAAAATATGTAACAAAAAGACATTAAGAGATACAATGAATAAAAAGAACATGCCTAATTTACATTATGTTGAAAATTCAGAAGTAGAGAAGAGGGGAAACAAATACATAATATTTGAAATGATAAGGACTTAGAATTTTATAGAAAAGACAAAGTCAGAAAGTAGGGATTTATGTGGAATATCAAATAAATGTGATAAATAAAATAGTATATCCATATACAGACAGGGAATAGTGTATAAGAACAAGAACAAAAAATATAAAGAAAAAATTAAAAATATAAATATATAAAAATAAATGTCAGCATAATTTTCAAAATTGGTAATGGAATCCAAGAGATAAGGTAACATTATCTTCAAACTGTGGTAAGGAATAATAAATATAAAGCTACATAGAGTTGATCCTCATTATTTTTGGATTCCATGTTTGTGATTTCACTTATTCACTGAAATTTACTTGTAACCCCAAAATCAATACTGTCAGTATTTCATAGTTATTCAAGGACATGTGGAGAGCAGTAAAATATTTGAGTCATCTGACAGTCATGTTTCCAGTAGTGGTCAACAAGGCTCTGTATTTAACTCATGATTTCATCTTTTTAAATTAATACTTTCTTTTTATTCATTTATATTCTTCATCATTGCTATGTTAATACATTTACTTGCATTATTTATGTAGCTGTTAAATACTTAAATATTTATGTAGCTGTTAAATATCAAATATCCATTTGATAACTGGAATTTCAGCTCTTTGAAAGATGCTGAGGGATAACTGGGTATAGATATTTCTAAATATTTTGTATTCTTGTCTTTTTGCATTGTAAAGTATCATTCTCACCTTGTTTCCTGCTCTTTGTTTGTCATGTTACCATGTCATATACTAAGAAAACAATCTTTACTTTCTTTTTATTATATTGTCCTAATATTTTTTTACACATCCTTTTGTTTTAAAATAGTGCTGAAATGAATGGAAGTTTTCTGGTTTTGTTTTTGCTTGTTTGTTTGTTTGCCAGGGTGTCTTTGGAATCCTAGATAAGAGAATAATGGGCCAAAGGATAAAATCACAGGTTCATACCTGAATATCACCTGATTCTCCTCCTTTGGAATTGTATCATTTTACATCTTAACTGGCAATGAATAAGATGATTCATTGCCTGGACATCAGAAGCTCTTTGTGTCCCTTAACTTATACCCAGAAAACACAATCTCTCCTCACTTCAACACTGTAGAGATTAACTTTGCCTATTTTGAAGTTTAATACAAATAGAAACACACAGGGAGTATTCTTTTGTGTCTGGCTTCTTTTCTTCAATGTTATGAGATTTATCTATGTTGTTGCATGTAATTGCAGCTCATTCATTCTCATAGGTTAATCAATTTGAACATACCACTATTTATAATCCAGGATGGATATTTATGATTTTTCCATGCTAGGCTATTACAAATACTGCTGCTATACAATCTTGTATATATCACTTGTGGATACACAGACACATTTCTTTTGTATTTATATCTAAGAGTAAGACTTATGAACTATAGTATATTCATAAATTCAGCTTGTAGATTCTGCCAAACAGTTTTCAATTTACATCCCACAGACAGGCAAGTAGAGTGGAATGAAATAGAACAGAACAGAATGGTGTGGAGTGGAATGGAATGGAATGGAATAGAATAGAATGAAGTAGAGTTAAATTAAACAGAATGGAGTGAAATGGAATAGAATAGATTGGAATGGAAAGGAGTAAAACAGAATAGAATAGAATGTACTGGAGTGAAGTGGAATAGAGTAAATTGGAGTGGAATGGAACAGAATGGAATGGAAAGCAACAGAATAGCATAGACAGTGAAATGGAATGGAGTCTAATAGAATGAAATGGAATAGAACAGAACAGATTGGAATGGAATAGAATAGAATGGAACAGAATAGATTGGAATTGAATGGAGTGAAACAGAATATAATTGAATAGAATAAAATAGAGTGGAATGGAGTAGAATGGAATAGAGTGGAGTGAAATGGAATTGAGTGGAGTGGAATTAAGGGAGTATAGGGTAATGGAATGGAGCAGAATGGAATGGAGTGAAGTGAAGTGGGATGGAGTGGCATTAAATGAAATGGAATAGAATAAATAGAATGGAATACAGTGAAATAGAATGGGATAAGATAGGACAGGCTGCAGTGGAATGGGGTGGTGTCGTATGTAATAGAGTGAAATTGAGTTGAATTGAACATAATAAAATGGAGTTAAATGGATAGAGTGCAATGGAATCACATGGACTGGAATGGAATAGCATGTCATATAAAATAGAATAGAATAGGAAAAATGTAATAGATTAAAGTAGAATGAAGTGGAGTAGGGTAGAAAGGAATGGAGTACAACAGAATACGTGAAAGGGAGTAAGTGGAGTGCAGTGGAGTGAGTGAAATGAAATGGAATGAACTAGAACAGAACAGAATGGAATAGAATAAGTGGAATAGATTGGAATGGAATTGAGTGAATTGTAGTGGAGGGAGAGGAGTAGAGTGGAATGGAATGAAATAGAACAGAATAGAATGGAATACAACAAGTGGAATATAATGGCATAGAGTGAAATGGAATGGAGTGGAATAGAATGGAACAGTGGTATAAAACAGAATAGAGTTGAATGGAGTAAAATAGAAGGGAGTAAAATGAAATGGAGTAGAATGGAATAGAATAGAGTGGAACGAAAGGGAATGGAGTGGAAGAGAAGAGAAGAGAATGGAATAGAAAAGAGAATGGACTGGATTAGAATGGAATAGAGTGGACAGGAGTGGAACAGAATACAATGGAATAGAGTGGGAAAGGAGTGGAATGAAAAAATAGATTTGAGTAGAATGAAATGGAATAGAGTGGAGTGGAGTGAGATTAAATAAAATAGAGCAGAATGGAGTACAGTAAAGGAATGTATTGGAATAGAATATAGAGGAATAAAATAGAATGGAAAGGAATGGAATGGGATGGAGAGGAGTAGAGTGAAGTGGAGTGGAATGAAGTGTAATGGAATAGAATAGAATGAAATGGAATATAATGAAATAGAACAGAGTGAAATGGAATAGAACAGAATATAGTAAGAGTTAGAAAAGCCAAAATTTTTAGTAGAGTCAACAAATGCAGTAACAGCGAGGCCATCTACAACAAGGCCTGTAAACCCTGCTGGCATGAGGACAGTCACAGCAGTGCAGCATGGCAGGATGACGGGTGTCTTATCCTATTTTGTTGTTGTTGTTGTTGCTTATAACAGAATACCTAAAACTGGGTAATTTTTAAAGAAAAGAAACTTATTTCTTACAGTTCCGGAGGCCAGGAAGTCCAAGGTGAAGGGGACACAACTGGTAGGGGCCGTGTGGCGGGTGGGGTTCTTTGCAGCGTTCCGAGGTGGCCAAGGCATCACATGGCGAGGGGCCTGACCGTGCATCTTACAAAGCCAGCAGTCACAAGTCCCATGCCCATGATAACCTACTAATCCATTAATTTATTAGTCTATGAATGAATAATTCATAAGGGCAAAGCCCTCATGACCCCAGCACTTTCTAAAGGCCCTCCCCCTAAATACAGCCACATTGGGAATGAAGTTTCAACATGATTTTCGGTAGGAGCAAACCATATTCAAACCATAGCACTGGGAGAGTATGCTTTCCTTTTAAAGTTGAAAGGATAGAGATTGCCAGGGACATAGCGCAAAGAAATCACCATGGAAAAATATTTTGTTTTTAATTTTTTTGTTGTTTGTTTTTGAGACATGGTCTCACTCTGTTGCCAAGGCTGGAGTACAGTAGCATGATCATAGCTCACTGCAGCCTCAAACTCTTGGGCTTAAGCAATCCTCCTGCCTCAGCCTCCCAAAGTCCTGGGATTACAAGTGTAAGCCTGGTCAAAAGGTTTTCATTTAACTTAATGTATTAAAAATGCATTAAAATGCTTCAAAATTCAAAGAACAGAACAACATAATATGAAAAGTCTCCTGACCTTTTATCACCTGGACCCTCAGTTCCCTTTTCCAAAGAAAATGTTAGCATTTCTATGCAAATCTCCAAGAAATATTTTATAGATACACAAGAATATATAGGTATATGTGCTTTAAAACAACACATATTTATTATCTTACAATTCTAGAGTTCAGAAGTCTCATATGGGCCATACAGGCCTACATCAAGGGGTCACCAAAGCTGTTTCTCTTTGGAAGCTCTGGAGTAGAATCAATCTCCTTGAATTTTCCATTTTCCAGAGACTGCCAACATTCCTTGGCTCAGCCCCCAGTGTTCCTGCTACAGAGAAACTAACCCGCTCCCTCTAAATTCCTTCTTTATTCAACAATTCTGAAAGCAGGCCTTAAGGAATGGATGCAGGCCAAACTGCAAAGATAAATAATGCCTTTCCCCAAGATTACAATTCCTGCATGGCCAAAACCCACGAAATTTGCAATTAACATTTTGCCATTTTTGTTTCTTCCTCATAAAACCCCACTCAGTCTCAGACCCTGGTCACTGAGCTCCCTCTCCTTTGGAATTTGAGTCTCGGGGAATTTTTAAAAGTTGGACCCAATGTGTAGTGTGTCAAGACTCAGAGAACTGAATGTGTTGTCACCATCTGCCCATCATGGGCAGGGGCCCCAGTTGGGCTGGAGGAGGAACTGAAGGAGCAGGGCCAATATGCGAGAGTTAGGATGGAAATGGGGGAGCATTAGATTGGATACTGGGGTGGGGATGGGGGGAGTCCCAGAGCTCAGAGGTTCAGAGCTGCTGGAGAGGGGGCTCCACCCTCTAGAGAGTCTCCAGCAGCACTCTGCAAATTGCATGTGTAAGCGGATGCCTGGTTGCCACGTTGATGTTAAGACTCCGGCTTTGCAGGACGCCGGCGACAGGGTCTGACAGCTGAGTCGGCGCAACAGCAGGGCGGTCAGAACACTCTGCTGGAGAGAGAAGTCAGTGCAGACAACAGGGCAGATGGTCTCATGCTGCAGGGATGATGAATCACAGCCATGCACACAGGCAAACTCACACACAGGCACACAAGCACATACATGCCTGCACATGCATATACAAACATGTATGCAAACAATGCAGATGCCTACACATGTAAGCATATATACTCACATGCTCACATATATGCACAAGTACATATGCATACATATGTATGCAAACACCACACACACCCCTACCCACATTGATATACATGAACAAATTCACACACGTGCACATAATTCATATGCACCCCCGTAGGCACAGACCCACTTACTCATTGACACACAGTGCACACATGCACGAATGCACATATACGCAGACTCACATACATGCACTCATACACGTACACACATGCATGTGCATACACATATGCACACAGGCACATGTACTGACAAGGAAAATGTCAGGCGCCAACGTGGCCACTTGCCGCCTCCCCATCACCCCGCATCTCTGTGGGCCAGCGCTGCGCGTGGCCGGTTGGAGAGCACGCTGCTGGAGCCGGGCCCTGCGGTAGAGCCTCCCAGGGCCCGCCATAGAGCCCCCGGGGGGCCGTGTGCTGTAACGCCCCGGGGCCCACGAGCCTCCGCCTGCTTCTGGGCCCTGCGTGCTGACGTTGGCTGTCCAGGCCCCGCTCCAGCTTGGCAGCCTCCTGTCCTCCGGCCATGCTGCTCGCGTGATCCTGACTGGGTAATTTTTGAATCCCACTGTTGTTGATTGGATGTTAAAGCTTGTAGTTGATTGGACGCTTTTTGAGCCCTAGCTAGGGTACAAACGCAGGAGGAGAACAAGGAAGGGGCGTCAGAAGATTAGAAGACAGGAAGAGAGCTGTAACACTCGCTGGGCTGAGCCTGCTGCCTGAATAAAGACTGTTCTCCGACTCTTCATGTGCCACTCGGTTCTTTCCCTGGTCAAGAGCTGTAACACTATCTGTACACACTTGCCGCAATAGCACACACTCACATGCACACACAAATGCTTTTTTCATACTTAATGAAGACATGCACTGGGATTTGCCATAGCAGAGCCCAGCTGCTTTCTTCCATCTCCAAGAAGACAAGAACGGTAAGTACAGTGCCAGTGGGGCCTCCTGTGAGGGTCCAACAGCATTTTCATATGGGTCCTCCAGGGCTGGGGTGCCTGCTCTTCTGGAGTCACCAAGAGCTGAACGTGACACGTTGGCTGTCCAGGCCCCGCTGGCAGCCTCCTGTCCTCCGGCCATGCTGCTCGCGTGATCCTGACTGGGTAATTTTTGAATCCCACTGTTGTTGATTGGATGTTAAAGCTTGTAGTTGATTGGACGCTGGTCCAATCAACTACATGGTCACATGCTTGTGGAGGGAGCTCTGACTGCTCATTTGCACACTTGGGAAGCTTCTAGTCAATCTTTCCCTCTGGACCTTTCATCTGTCTGTGCCTGTCTGTCCCTGCCGTCAACGCAGCAGGGACAGCTGACCTGGGCATTAGTTTCCTTCTAGAAAGTTTGTAGTTTTAGCTCTAACATTTAGGTCTATGATCCACTTTTTTTTTTTTTTTTGAGACAGGCTTGATCTGTTGCCCAGGGTAGAGTGCCGTGGCATCAGTCTAGCTCACAGCAACCTCAAACTCCTGGGCTCAAGCAATCCTGCTGCCTCAGCCTCCCGAGTAGCTGGGACTACAGGCGTGTGCCACAAAGCCTGGATAATTTTTTTAGGAGAGATGGGTCTCAAACTCCTGACCTCAAGTGATCCTCCCACCTCTGACTCCAGAGTGCTAGGATTACAGGCGTAAGCCAATGCGCCTGGCCTATAATACATTTTAAGTTAATTTTTGCATATGGTATGGGGTTAGGGTCTACATCTATTCTTTTGCGTTTGGATTCTCATTGTCACAATATTATTTATTGAAAAGCTTATTTCCAAACTTTGTCTGTTCCTTTTACATAGCACCATATCCGTATCCATACGAGCAGTATCTGTGTCTCCTGCTGGCAGTCTGTTCATATGGACTCTGATATCCGCTGCTATATCCCCAAACACTAGAGCAGCACCTGGACTGTTGAGTGAATAACTGCAGGGTAAATACATGAGTTACTGTAACCTGACCTCACTGCCCATGTGTCAGACGCTGTGCTAAATCCTTTATATAGTTAGAGTTATCTGTTCAACAACCCTGGCAAGGAGGTATTACTGTCCCCATTCCACCAGCAAGGAGGTTATAAACTGGAAAGGTGAAGTGACTTATCCAAGTTCCCTCTGCGATGACTAAAACCCAAAGCTTCTGATTCATTTACCAAAAACCACCTTGGTAAATGGCATCATATCACTAACAGGAGTGAGTACCATTTAGATCGCCCATTTTCCCCAATAAACCGGCACAGGATTCTGAGTTCAAATGTTCTATTGTTAAAGTTGCAAACACACTTAGGTCTCAAATGGATATTAAATAGGCATTTACATATGCTGTGATTTTAATGCAAACTCTCTTTACCCTCAAAATGTTTACAGGTCTTTGGCATTAATATTTCCCAAACTGATATGCTTTCAAAAACACTAGACTTGTAGATGTATTAGGCACCTAAGCTAACCTGATTGACTAGTTGGTTAGGTTCCGTTGTTAGCAAATGCTTGGCAGAAATTCTGTGGTTTCCTCAGTAAAAGAAAGGCTGACCCATTCTCACACGAGAAAGAACAGGCCACATTCTCATTTGGCTTCAACAGTGCGCTCTAAGATTGATTTCTATTGTCATGTAAGACAGAAGCAGATTTCAAGACACAACTTACCTTTGATGGAGAATCAAGAGGGCGGACGAGAAACACCGCCA
Source organism: Mirza zaza (assembly GCA_008750895.1). Taxonomy (NCBI): domain Eukaryota; kingdom Metazoa; phylum Chordata; class Mammalia; order Primates; family Cheirogaleidae; genus Mirza; species Mirza zaza. Next base: position 14,714 of record VSMD01129232.1, read on the forward strand.
GACAGAGTATCTCTGCAGAAAAGACAGATTCTAGCAGAAATTAGAAAAAAGAAGGAAGAAGACGAGCATACATCAGACTGACCAAAATATCAACTAAAGAGGCCCTTCTGGCCGGGCGCGGTGGCTCACGCCTGTAATCCTAGCTCTCTGGGAGGCCGAGGTGGGCAGATCATTTGAGCTCAGGAGTTCAAGACCAGCCTGAGCAAGAGCGAGACCCCATCTCTACTATAAACGGAAAGAAATTAATTGGCCAACTAATATATATAGAAAA
>VSMD01129233.1:0-10966 GCA_008750895.1 Mirza zaza
GAAGACTTAAAAATTACAACATACCAATACTTATTACAAATGTAAGACAATTAAAACAGTATAGCTTTTGATATAAGAACACATAAATCAATGAAAGAGTCCATAAAACAGATCCATATGTCTATGGTCAAGTCATTTAAATGAAATAAACACTATAGGACAGTGGGGGAAATGGTGCTGGATCAGTTAACTTAAACTGAAGTTTGATTCCTATTTTATACCATAAAGAAATATGTATTCCAAGTGGATTGTCAATGAAATGTGAAAATTATAATAAAACAGTATAGTTTCTAAAACACAACAAAAGAGCATATCTTCCTGACCTTTAGAGAAAATAACTGATCAATTGGCTTTTATTAAAATAGTGTCTATTCATCCAGACATCATTAATGTAGTGATGAAAAAGATAAGCCACTGAATCTATTAGTAGAATATATAGAGATAGACATAAAGTAGGAGATGGTGACGATGATAGATGAATCAATGGATAAATAGATACATGATGGCTGTATGTCTATCAAAGAGCTGTTATCTAGATTGTACAAAACTCCATAAATCAAAATGCTATAACAAACGCTATTAATCAATAAAACTGTAAATTTACAAAATGCTAGCAATTCAGTGGAAAAATAAGCCAAATACCTGCCTAGACACTCTACAATAGAGGATAATCAAATGGACAATATTCCTATGAAACATGCTCAACTCCATCAGTTATCAGAGATTTCCAGATGGTACTTCAGTGACATACCAATACATACCAACCAAAATGGCTAAAGTAAAACGTAATAGATATTACCAGGTGTCTGCAAAGACGTGACAGAATTAGACCTCACTTGTACTGTTTGGGGGAGGATAACTTGGTACAACCATTTTGGAAAACTGGCAGTGTCTCCTAAAACCAAACACGTATAACTTCTATGATGGAGCCATTCTATGCCTATATAGAAAACGATGTAGATAGTCTTCATGAGATCGTTACATAATGCCTATACTTGGGAAAAATCCAAATGTCCAACAAAAATAGAACAGATAAGTACACTATGGGAGATACTTTAAAATGAATCCCTTGTGATAGTGGAAAGTAATAAAATACTGGTACACATATCAGCATGGTTGAATTTGAAATATTGAACAAAAACATACCCAAGCAAATAAGAGTATATATGATAATTGTTAAATAAATTTCAAAAACAGGTAACACTAATCTGTGACACAAGATCATGGGCACCTTTGAGAATGAGGTGGGGCAGTCAATAGGGACACAAGGAAGATTGTAGAGAGCTAATGTCTATTTTCTGACGGGGTTGTAGGTAGAATGCTTATATTTTTGGTTTAAAAGTCTGAGTTGTGCACTTTCTTCTGAACACTTCCTGTATTTCAAAAAAAGCATTTTTGAAAATTGAGGTGACAGCAATTATATATCTGGTGAACTTGCGTGAAGTAAGAGGATTGAAAAATGATTCTGATGTATCCACATCGTGTGTCTGATGAGCTTGCATAGACCCACCTACAATTTTGCTCATGCCCCATAAGTAGAAGATAATAGGATCTCTATGGAGCTAATGATGGCCCATGCTGAGGGACTTGTTGGGTCTGTTTTGGGTCAGCAGCCATGTGCTCAGAGTCCCTAAGCCTAGACATTGACGTGGCTTGTCATTGTCGAGACTCCAGGGGTGTTGCATTTAGTCCGCCCTTTTGCTGAGTGACTCATGGTTTGAAAATGGAAACTCTCAGACGCAAACTTGAGGCTGGGCCAAAGGTGTTCGTAGGGTAAACAAAATACCTACAGGAAATTAAACTCACTTTTCCTCCCCAACATTGGAGGACGTGGTAAAAAGGTATCAAAAGGGTAGCAGAGGTTCCCAAGACAGTGACCCCGGAGGATGGGAAGAGGAAGAAGGAAATAGTCTCGCACAGAGACCTGAGGTCAGAGATAGGTTTTGCAGGGAGAGAAGAACAGCAGTGAGGAGAACGGAATAGCAGCAATGGAACAGGACGGCTCCTGTTTGCTAAGTCCCGACTGTAGGAAGGTATCGTGCTAGCGAACTATCGGTATTTTCTTATTGAATTCTCGCATTATCCACTCTACAGATTAAAAAAAAAAAAATGGGATTTCTGACAGGTCCTCAGTCTTATGAACCCTATGATTGTTGGACCCAGAGAACCAAAAAGCAATAGATGTGAGTATGGAGTATGCCAATCCTGGTGAGATTTTCAGGCAGACCTTGAGAAGTCACGAGGGACTTCAGTAGTCCTCTACAACAAGCTTTTCTCAACCTCAGCATGGCTGACTTTTGGAGCCAATAAGTCCTCGTTAGGTGGCTGTCCCAAACACTGGGGATTTCGGCAGCATCTGTAACCTCTGCATCTAGCTGTGACAACAAAAATGTCTCCAGATACTGTCAAACATCCCCAACGGGCAAAACCAATCCTGCTTTCAAAACTTGCCGTAGAGCAGGCGTCCTCAAACTGTAGCCCACGGGCCACATGCGGCCCACCGAGGACATTTATCGGCCGGCTGGTGTGTTTGCCCGCCGCTGCCTGTCCTGCTTAGCAGCCGAATTGTCCCAGGCCCCACAGTGTGCATGTGTGGAATGTGCGCCGTGCTCTCCAACAGCCCTCAAGCGGTCTGAGGGACAGGGAACTGGCCCCCTGTTTAAAAAAGTTTGAGGACCCTTGCTCTAAAAGAAGAGAAAAGACTGAGCTTAGTACTTAGAAGAAGGTTGGGGGTTTCTGGGAAATTAAGGTTTCACGAAACACAAGAAATCACTGATTTGCCGTCAGCTGGGGAAGTTGTGTGAAGGAGACAGGCTGGGATATTTGGAGCAGAGAAATCTCCAAGAAAAGAGTCTGGGTGTTGCATGCTCTGAAAAGGAATCTGGGGGCTTAGCACAATCCTGGGGACAGAAATTTGCAAAGCCTCTGTCTGGGCTCTGGTGAAAGTGGTCCAAGTGAATGGAGAAAAGGGGACAGGAACCAATTCTAGGAGACTGTACTGTCTCTATCCCAGTAACTTCAATATGCTGCAGCTTCTGGTCATTGAGCCTCATTCACACACCAGAGATGTCCCTGTGACTCAGGTTGGCTGGGTCAAGAGGATGGAGGTTGAGGCCAACAGTTGAGGTGTGCAGTAAGGCACAAGGAGAATGCTGAGCCAGAGCCTGCAAGAGACAACAGTGGTCTCTGAGACTTAGGGTGAAGGATCTAACAGGCCCACTGCGAGCAACTGATAGTGTCTGACTTACGTGCTATACTGAGAAGACTTTCTCTCCACTCTGTAGGGGGAAAAGTGCTGATGTCGACTAGTGATGTCTACTATGGGTAAGGGAAGGGGAAGTGGAAGCACATGTGCACATTATCTACCAGCCTGCATTTAAAGTTCCTTGGGCTACGTGCCATCACGATTTTGAGGGAATGAAGGCATGAATGGCGGATGCATTTAATTTGGTCAAAGCACCATCTAGGATATACACTTAGCTGTATATTTGCTGCATACATACAATTTCAATAACTTATTTTCAGAATTGATGTGTACTGCATGGAATTCATATACTGTGGTATGAGACAAAAATAAAATACTCAAACAGATCAACAGGTAATTATAAATCTTGACAAGTACTCCGAAGGGGGAAAAAAACCAGGACACTGTAAGAGTGTAGGTGGCAGGGGGGAGGGGAAGGGGAGGTTCTATTTAGTCCAGGATTTGAAGAAGGGGGAGTAGGAGAGGGGAGACCAGCAGCGGTCTCAATGACATATGTTCCAGAAACAGAAGGGAGGCCAGGGCAAGGGGGGAGGTGGGTCAGCATGGTCCTGGGTGAGCTTGCAGAAGTATCTGCAACAAGATGCCATCACATGAGGCTTTCAGTTAAGAGGCAGTGGGGAAGAGACAGTAAGTCTGCTGAGGGCAGGGACTATGCATGCTCTGCCAATTCCTCCATCCCCCAGATCTCATAGTTGCTGGGACATGCTACACACACCATGCACGTGTGACAAGTGAAAACAAATTAATGGGAAGGACAAGGGTGCTTAGATGTATTGAATGTCTGCTATGCTGGGGACTTTGGAGAAAAAAAAAATCTGATCTAACCATCTACTTGCCCTGTAAGAAAATGTTATGGTCATTAAACAAGAGAAGCAGAGGACCCAGAGAGGCTAACGGAATGTTCCAGAAACTGGTAAACATTAAGTGACAAAGCAATTCAAATGGGGGTCTGCCCACTTTTCCACCTGCCAAATGATTATTGTTTGCAATGGGAAGATCAGAGTTGGAATCACGACTCTGCCGCTCAGAAGAGGACCTGACCACTGGCAAACCGCTGACTTCCTTGGCACTTGAGTTTCCTCCCCTGTGAAACTGGCATCATCCCTTCCTGCCCTCCTCAGTGGATTAGCTTGAATAACAAATCGGAGCATTCCTAAGAACACCCCCTGACCCTAATGGTAATCCCTGAAATTTGTCTGGGCTTTGTAGTTTGCCGTGATCTCATCTAGATCAGTTCTATCGGTGTGCCGGGAGGTAAACAAAATCTGAAAAGCTTTTCCATCTCTTGGGAAATAGTTCTACTTTTATCTAATTTCGGAAAGCCTATGATGACACATATGATCATGATTCACTTGGCAAGGTCTACCGTCTTCAGAGAAGCCTCCAATTCAGATGCAAATCCCGGCTGCAGACATCATTTCAGACCAAGTTTGGGGTCTCTGGCATATCTGGGGTGACAACTGAATGTACTCCCTTCCACAATGCACAGATGAAACTTGGGGCCGTCTCTGTGGTTGGAGCCCAAGTCAAATCTCAGCCTGAGATTTGCAAGCAAGTGCAGAGTGAGGAAGGGCGAGGAAGCTCGATACACATAAACCGCTTGCAGTTTTGCCAGCTGCAGGCAGTGACTCACCCCTGCTCAGCCACCCAAACATCTGTGGGAACCTGGTCTAGCAAATGCATGTGGTTTACCTGGCTGCATAAACAAGGGAAAAAAGAGAGATGTCCCAAGCCAACGCATCTGAGACTAGTCACGTCTCAGAAGAATGTGACTTCAACACATTTTCTCAGTGGGAATCATTTTTTCAGAGCTTCAGATGTGAGCTTCATATCTTAATATAGCTAAAGAGAAAAGGAGAGGAGTTAAACCACCTTTCAACAATCTAGTCAAGATACTCAGGATAGATTCAGGAGTTGAAATATGACCTTCCTAGCCAAGGGGAGAATTGGGACCCATTGCTTTCACCATGAATTGGGACCCATTGCTTTCATCGTATCACCATGGAGCTGGTTATGAAAACTTTCCCTGTCCCAGCTCCTGAGTCTCTGATGTAGTAAGTAGATCAGCATCAGGTACTTGCAAAATCCCACCTGGAGAAACACTCCTTGAAAACATTTCCTAATCATCACCTGCTTACAAAGTTTTATTCTGACTCGGAATAGAGGTTCACTATTTCGGCCCACTTTGCGAGACTCTGACTTAGAGGGGCTAGCAGAAAAAGACAAGGGACCCCACAAGAGACTCAAAGAAGAGGAGTACTGTACATTACCAAGGAAGCAAAAGCAATTTGCTGTTCTCCCTTTTCTCCATGTCAGCTTCCTCAATCCTTATCTTGTTTCCCCTTTGGTGTTTATAAATAATTTTCTTTTTTCATTCTGCAGCACAAGCAACTATGTGGCACTTCTTATTCCTATGCTTTAAATCCTAGGCAGTTGGAAATGGCTACTACCTCGAAAAGGAATCATCTCTCTTTGCTGCTTACTTCACTAAGGCACGTATTTCCTGATCTATCCAATGCGGCCATGGGGAAAGGGACTGTGTATACCAGGTGGCCTCTCAGAGTTCAGGGATGCCTCCTTTGCAAGGCATTCATTGACACAAGACGTCCTTCAAAGAGATTCTTTGAAACATAAGCATCTCCTTGTGAGGAGAGACTAGGTTGTGTAACAGTGACAAATGTACCCTGAAATTTCAGTGGCTTTACATCACAAAGGTTCCCAGTCTGTCAATGGACAGCTCTGCTCCATATTGTCACTCAGGGCTCCAGGCTAACAGAGACTCTGCCATCCTGTAGCTGAACCATCCTGGCCTCCAAGGTCATGTCGGCAAGGGAAGAGGGCAATGACAGTTGTGATACATACTGGCTTTTACTCGCCTTCTTCCAGAAGTGACACATTTCTTTTACCCATGTTTAGAAGATTCCCTTGTAGTCCCTTGGGCTTAAGTCAGAACCATATGACGATTCTTTCTGCCAGTGAGTTGTGGGCAGTACTAATCTCTCCCAAGAAGCCAGCATTGAGCAACTGGCCCACCTAATACACCAGAAAAATGTACCACTGACTAAGATGTAACATCAGTATTAATATGTCCAGCTAGTTGAGATCAACCTAAGGGCTTCAATGGAAATGCCTGTACCTTTTTACTGTTAAGACTGAGATTTGATAATGATCTTTGATGGACGGTCATTGTCACGAAAGGTTCCTGAACCTCCATTGGATGCAAACATGTATTTAGGAGCTTTGTTATAAGAAAGAAATTAAACATATGGCAACACTTAAATGATACAATACCTGTGGCAGTACAATGCGGCTCTATTAGTTGCCAAAGCCTGGACGCTAATTGTTTGGTGCAACATCTGCCACGTGTGGCTGAAGACCTGTCAGCCCTGATCCAGGCAGATCATTTCTTTCATCATCAGGTTTTTGAGTCATATAAGGATTTCTTGCTAGTGCTCACGTTGATCTACTTTCGAATGTCTACAGCCTGGTGTGACAGAGGCAATACTCCAATTGCAGAGAATGGTCACCTTTGTCCCAGATGCTGTGTAGTCTTTGAGAACATCTTTCTCCACCTTTTTATTCATTGTTTTCCTGATCTAGCATTTTTGCCCCAAGGTGTTCCTGCATGCATCCATGCAATGACATAAAGAACCAAGATGTAGCTTTTCTTCTACTCATCCCCTAAGGGTTTGGGGATTCTTTCTTCAAAATGCCCACCACAACTGCAGTAAGAGACTTTCTTTACTTTGGTAACTATTTTACAGGTCAAGTTCTGCATAGAATGGGCTCCCAGAGTCTTTCTCTCTTTCTCTCCTGCTCCTTGCTCCACCTGCAGGAGCTGGTGCTGAAACCCAGGTTTGCAGCAGACACGCTGGCACCGGGTGTGAACCGGGCAGCCACAGGAAAATCAGGATAGCAGCTTCTGTGGTTTCCCATGCTCTGCCTGCCAGTGTTATAACCTGCCTCCACCTTGGGGCTGGGCTCCCTGCTGCCATGCTTGGCCCTGGTACAAGTGTGGGGACCCAGGCGAGTGGAGCTGAATGAGAGAGGGCAGGCTTCCTGGTGCAGCAGAAAGAATACTGAGTCCCAGATTCAAACGCAGGCCAGGCATTTACGGGCTTAATGGCATACAATAAGCGAGGCTCACTCTCTGCATGTGCAAACCGGAGACTTTGTTGTGAGAATTAAATGAGATACTATGTGAAATTTCCGGGCCACTGTTAGGCTTATACAAGGACCTCAAGAAAGTACGTTTAATAAAAGCAGACTAATTGATTGATCTAATTGGCTGAAAATGTTCAGGTTCCATAACAAGCTTAGAGAAAACAAAAAAGCAGTCTCTTGAGTACATAAAGAACCAACAAGGGCAGGAAGACAATGAAAGCAGGGACTTAACTAAAGAAAAAATGAATAAGAGACGTGATGGCCCATATTTCACTTTTCAGATAGGCATCCCCCGCCTTCCAAAGCAGCCTTAGAAGCCTTTTTGTTTGCTTTTCTAATGGATCAACTCGAAAGCATGTGCCCTGGGAAATCGTGATGTCCCTAATCATTTTAGCAATAATCCCAGTAACATTGGCCATTACTGGAAGTGGCCAACCATTTGGTTGGAGTAGCCTCAAGCAAGATTATTAACAGGAAACGTGAAGATGATTATTTTAGCAAATTGCCACTGATGGGTAAATTGAGAACACAAAGGCCTCATGCCTGGCCAGAGTCTCTGGGAAATCACTTTATGGCGTTAATAAATGCCTACTGCTCGAGATATAAAAGTCGTTTGTTTTCTCTCTGTTGGGGCAGGGAGGAGTAAAGTCTCAGGCAGGGACGGGTAAAGATTTGTGGGTGGGGTGAGGTGAAGGGAGCTGGGGAGAGTCACCAACTCCACCCTCTGGCTTTGGGAGCCATTTGTCCTATTTGCTGAGCCAAAGGGAAGTCCACTGGATTATAAGGCCCAGTGTAGACATAAAATGGTAGACACCGTCAGCAAAAACCTTGCATCATAAATTAGATTTTTTGGCTTTGTTTGCAAGAGATAGGCTCAGCCCAAGCTTAGTTGAAACAAAAATGGAATATTGGGCTTATTACAATGGCAAGTCCGGGGATAGGACTGGCTTCAAGCCTGGCTTGATCAAGGAGATTGCTTTGGCTCCCAGACTCAATTTTTGCCTCATTCATTTCCTTAATTTTTCCTTCATCTGTGTTGGTCCCAGAATGGGGCAAGGTGAGGCAGCTCTACATTCGCTCCAGGTTCATATCTGTTAGGCGACGCAGCAAAGGCCCTTCTGTCTATAATTTGGGTCCTGATCTCATCAGGAAACCACAACAACTCAGGAATGCAATGAGCTAATTCTCCAGGCCCACAGTACAAAAAAATTCCTAGAACTAACATGTGCATTGAGAGCAGGTGAGAAATCGGCTCCTTTTCAAAGAAATTGAGGTGTGTTAATGCAAGAAAGGGCTAGAAGCAGATACTGCACCCCCAATACAAACACACACAAGAAATGTCCACCAGTGTGAGAATTAACTTTCCTTGACTAGAAATAGACGCTACAGGACAAGAGGCCAACATCTTGAGATCACAGACCAACAGATGGCATGCTGGCCAGGAAGAGATCTTCAGCAAATGCAAGGCAATTGCTCTTCCTGTGCTTGTCACTATAAAGAGACTAGAAAGGGGAAAGGTACTTGTCCAAGAGGGATTTTTATCAGCTCCGCAGCTCAGGATATCTGAGTTGATACACAACTCTATATTCTCCCCACCTTGTCACTACTCACTCTGGCTTTTACACAGGAAAGCTTGTACCTGTGTGGCCTTTGTCCTCCTCACAGTCTTTGAGAAAGAGCTGGGACATGAACAGTCACCGAACCACAAGCCAGGGCCAGCAAGATGAATTCCCCCACGCTGCTATGCTCTCATCCGTCTAGATCGGGGCTCGGACGTCATCCTCCAAGAAGCTTCTGGGTGGGCCTCCCCCCGCCAATCAATCGTAGAAGGCCTCACAAACAGAACCCATCTGTCATTTGTCCTCTAGTGAATTCCACCAGCCCACTGCTCTCCTGCCCCAGCGACATTCCTCATGAGCTGCCGCCACAGCGTGCTGTCAAATGTATCTATGTTCAAATATGAGATGCAGAACCTGAGACAAGGATTCCAGTGAACACAGTTCATTTGGGGGTGGGGGGGCGAAGTGACTTCATGATAAATGGGTGGCAGAGTGGAGGGGCAAGACAAGAAATGAAAGGGAGTAAATATAATAATCAGTTTCCAACGAGTGCCCATTGTAGGTAACTAGACCCGACTGCCCAGGGAGACCCTGGGTGCCCATGTAGAAGAGGCACCTCGTGGTCCTCCTGTACCAGGGGCAGGGTGGCTTCCCTCCAGGTGTTGGTTGCAGGTGACCCCTGGAAATAGGCAGACCGCGTTCTGTTGTCCAGAAAATGTCAGGCAAAGAAATAGAGGTCCTGGCAGCTTGAAGGTTAGGCCGGTGTGCACGCCAGTAAATAGAGAGTCCGGGGAGGGCCTGGGGACATCTTGCTGGGTGTATGAAGCTGGCAGTATCACCTATTTTTTTTCAAGCTTCCTTATTCTCATTCCTCAGACAAGAAACAGGGATCTGTGTCACTCAGGTGGATCATGGCTGCTGTGCCTCCAGCACTCGGGGGAACCCCTGCATCCTTCTAACGTTTCCCTCTGGTCTTGTGCTTTGGAAATCTTAGAGGAGAAAACTGGATTTCATAGAACTTCCAGCAGGAGGGCAGAACGGTCTCCAAGCCAGGATGGAATGCGTGTTTATGGTGACACCACCAACAGTCAGTGGATTTCTCACTTCAAACACAAAAACAAATGGATGAGGCTCTCTAGGCCACAGTCTGCGTAAGGTGCTTCATTTATTTAATTGGATTTAATCTTCATTCTGATTAGTGAATACTGGAAGGGAACAATGAAGCGAAGTGGCAAGGCCGTTAATCAAACTGAAAGAAGAACAGAGCTCAGGGCGTGGATTTGCACGTCTCCTTAGGTTTGCACGAGATTCTCTCTCCCTGCCTAGAGTCCCTTTTTTCTACGTTGCTAGATGTCACACTGTAACTCATCCTTCAAGGCTCAACTTCTCTTCGTGGAGCCACCTTCCCAGTCTCCTGGGCTTCCAGGACCACAGTGTAGGCTCTGCATGTCACTGTGAAAGAGAAATCAACAGTGATGGCACAGTGGTGGGGTACACCTTGTCTCCTTTTCACCCCTGCCTTTTGGAGAAACGGGGGTTCCCAGGGTGACACTGGTGAGCAAATAGCTAACACTGACCAACGGGCACCAAGAGTACTACTCTGGGAGCTGGGGAGGGGACTGAGATCTCTGAGTTAGCATCATAAGGGACAATTTAGGAAGAAGATGAAGTTTGGGTGAGGCACGTGAGAGGTACCCAGGATTTAGGCCAGCTGCTGAGAGCCAGATGCAAGTAATGAGAGGTAAGTTTAGAGAGCAAGTTCAAAGTGGTTGGGAGGTGAGTGGGATCAGTAGGGCACAGCCAGTCAGTCCATGGAAGAACATGCACGTTTTTCCCCCATAGGTGATGCAGGGCTGCCAAAGTTACTGACCAGAAAAAATGGTATTTTAAGGATTTTAGGGAGATTAATTAACCTGGCCAAGGTGTCCCCGTGTGACTGCATTAGGAGCGATGAGTTGGGGAGCTGTTGCCGAGGACC
>VSMD01129235.1:0-20883 GCA_008750895.1 Mirza zaza
AAAATCAGGCCGGGCGCGGTGGCTCAAGCCTGTAATCCTAGCTCTCTGGGAGGCCGAGGTGGGCGGATCGTTTGAGCTCAGGAGTTCGAGACCAGCCTGAGCAAGAGCGAGACCCCATCTCTACTATAAAAAATAGAAAGAAATTAATTGGCCAACTAATATATATAGAAAAAATTAGCCGGGCATGGTGGCGCATGCCTGTAGTCCCAGCTACTTGGGAGGCTGAGGCAGCAGGATTGCTTGAGCCCAGGAGTTTGAGGTTGCTGTGAGCTAGGCTGATGCCACGGCACTCACTCTAGCCTGGGCAATAAAGTGAGACTCTGTCTCAAAAAAAAAAAAAAAAAAAAATCAGTGAGAGAACAAGTGAGAAAAAGTGCCCACCTAAGATCTAAAAGACTGAGTAAGGAAGAAAAACAAGGATATGTGAGCTGCTCATTGGTGTGGGTATAAAAAGAATAAATAGCAGGTAACAGGCGACAAATATCATTAATAGTTACATATTTTGTAATGTTCATTTTCAAACATTCAAAAGTGACTTGCTTTTGATGATATAATCCATGTTACATTGTCTGGTAAAACCTGGTGTCTAAAATGTTTGCCAAACACTGTGGTAAACATTCATTTTGTGAATTATCTATTTCACGTGGTAAAATTCCTACTGCATGAGAAACTGGCATAACTAAAATTATGACTAATTCACGTCTGTCTGCCCTACAGCACTTAGCTTGATGCCTTATACACAGTAGGCATTCAATAAATATTTGATGAATGAGATTAACCATCATAGCCAGAACTTGAGGCTCTGTAATTACAAAACATAACTGAGGCCAACTATTAGCCATTAAAAAAAAAAGCAGAACATTATACCACATTTGAAACATTTTAATGGACCTTTAAATGAGAATTCTAATTCAGTTAACAACTAAATTACACACAAGCATAATTTAGTAATTCAATATGAAAGTTAAAAGATCTGTCAGAAAGATAAGAACATTTTGGGAAATGCTTAGAAAATGTTGTGATTTTATTCATAGTATATACACCACAAAACACATACTTTCCATTATTTTGGTTACTTCAAAATTTAAAATCTGCTTGTTTTTCAATTGAATTTTTTCATGACAGATGCTGAATTCTGACCTATTTTTTTCCCTGACAATATCAATTGGCTGCCTGACTACATGATATAATTATGTTTTTAGCATTTAAATTTAAAAGACCATGGCTCAGTGTTTAAAAAATAAATTAATTAATAAAAGAGAAACATTATTAGGGGAAAAATGAAAACAAATTCATGACATGATAAAAAAAATCACTCCTTAAAAATCAGTAAGTGATATGAACATTATTTCACTTAAACTACTTGGAAGCACTCTAACACCAATATACAAATAAAACAGAATCCATAGCCTGGAATGATATAGTGGCTTTCACTAATTAGGAGCTGGCTGACAACATAAATAAAAATGAATGGAAGAAAAAAATTAAAAGAAACTTGTTTTTAGCTTAATTGTTGGTGCAGAATGTATGGTAGGAGCTGGCTGCCTGGCAGCTGCTTTAGCTTTGCTAGCTTGGCTTGCTCTAACAGCAGTTTCTAGGCGTATTTTCAACTCAGGAGCAGCCCCCATTACTGTCTTGAAAGCATGTGGGTATAAAGGTCCAATATGCATTAAATTCTGGAGTGCAAACTCATGAAGATCTTTGGAAGCTGAACTTGCTGAGGCAAAAGAATTTTCATCCAGCAGGTAAGAGATCAAAGTGGGAACTAAGAGAGCAAGTAACTGGACTCCTGCAAATAACAAAGATAAAATATGAAGGAGGATCACAAACTTAAAAATTACAATAAACTTTAATTTAAAAACTAGGCAATTACCACAGAAGGCTGAATTATAAGAAAATATAAGTAAACATGCAGAATCTATTTTAGAATTCAATAACTCATAATTAATATTAAATATCTACTAAATGCCCAAGCTATGTTAGAGTTGGAAACCAGGTTTGTTACGATTGTATATTTTACATTTATATTAACTGGTTGATTAAAAATTAGCTAGAAGTTTAGAAAAGAATACAATGTTTTACAATTGCTATCTAGTACAATGTATTTTGAGAGGAAGATTATGACATTTTTAAGGACATGCTAGAATTGGGAGATTGGAGTAGGCACCAGAAACCTGAACAGCATACATTTACCATTATTTAACTAAAACTAGGTATTTCTTCCTTTTTAAGATAGAAACCCAACACAACTCTTGTCACATTTCATCATCCTCCAAAACCCATAATCAGGGAAAATTCTTCAAAAATAATGGAATTACATAAACATTAGGCTTAAAAAACAAGAACTCATGTCTGGCTGGTATAAATTTCAAGCCCTTAAAAAAATATTTATTTGGAAGCTTACTCTTCTTTTGCTAGTCTGTCTTTCCATATTAACAACTCCATTCTGGCATATAAATTTCATTAAAGGTGGTAGTTTTCTAAACAACCTTTATATGTAATCATGTATGTATAAAACCTCTTAAAATCACATTGAAAATAATGCTTTTTCCACCTTAGTTTAATTTTTGTAGAATGACAACTGACAGGACTAAAGCCAAGGCTGTAAGGGAGCAGGAAGCAGTTGATACAGAATGTGGGACATAACACTGATGTCACCAAGGACCGACAATAATTGCAAGGCCTTTCCAGAATCCCAATTCCACCCCAGACCTTACTTCTCATTCTCTTTCCCTGCTGTATTTTTTCCTCCATACCACCTATCAATTTCTGCATCTCACTATTATATCTACATCTAAAATAGGTATACTTATGTCCATTTTCATCATTATATAAAACTGTACATAGATATGTCTACATGTGTCTATCCCTCTAATAAAACAAATAGGTATATCTATGGGGGGGGGGGGGTTGTTTTTTGTCAGTGTTTTCCTACCAGAATGTAAGCTCTATGAGAGCAGGGACCTTTGTGTGTTTTATTTCATGCTGAATCTTCAATGCCTAGAACACTACCTGGTACATAGTAGGTACTGAATGACTATTTTTTGAATGAAAACACACACACACACACTCTCTCCCCCCCAAATCCCCCACCCCCTGCCACCCTGAAACGACCCAGAAGTTTTTAAGTAATTGGATTTTTTTTCATATTAAATTTTCAGGAAAAGAGAAGGTAATAGGCGGATATTTTAAAAGTTCCAAGAGAATTCTCCAACCTACCTAATTTAGTTCAATTTATGTCACAGAATGATAACAGTATTATATAATAAGAACTGACTTTTATAATAAAAATAGTGAATTAGCAAATAAATTTAAAATTAGCTTCAGCATATTGGCTAAAGCAGAAGAGTTTTCAATAGCAGGTAAAAATTTGGTTTTAAGAGTTTTAAAATACAATTAACTGGAAAAAGAATATTATAAGTCATTAAACACATTAAAACCTGGTGCCAGTGTTTTATTAAAGCAAAATGATCCTTTTTAATTTGCTATTTTTTATTGTTTTCTGTGCATGAGTTATATGCAATGCAATCCATGTTTTTATAATTAAATTGTTAATATTAATTGAAACAATAAGAATATCAACAAGTAAGATTTTCACAAACCAATTGCAGGGTTTCCTTCAGGAGCTCCTGGGCTCAAAACTAATGTGAGTTAAATACAACCTACATGGCAGTTAACATGTTAACTATTCACCAAGTATCTAGAAATGTGCTAAGCACTGTAGGAAATGTTATATAATTTGTTTCTGCCCAGTGCTTTTTTGGTTTGTTTTTTGTTTTTTTGAGACAGAGTCTCCCTGTGTTGCCCAGGCTAGAGTGAGTGCCATGGCGTCAGCCTAGCTCACAGCAACCTCAAACTCCTGGGCTCAAGCAATCCTGCTGCCTCAGCCTCCCAAGTAGCTGGGACTACAGGCATGTGCCACCATGCCCGGCTAATTTTTTCTATATATATTAGTTGGCCAATTAATTTCTTTCTATTTATAGCGCAGACGGGGGTCTTGCTCTTGCTCAGGCTGGTTTGAACTCCTGACCTTGAGCAATCCACCCGCCTTGGTCTCCCAGAGTGCTAGGATTACAGGCGTGAGCCACCGCGCCCGGCCTGCCCAATGCTTTTATTACTTAGTAGAAAACAATAGACATCACATAGAACAGTTAGAGAACTAACTGCTAAAACCCTAGTTTGCATTTGAGTACAGAGTTCATCAAGAGACTCAAAAAGGTGAGGAATACTCCAGGATTTTATAGTTTTAGTGATTATTTTTAAATCACAAAGCCATAAAATATGGTTAGTTATAATTACCATAGAAATTCTATGAAAGGTAAGATCAGAGAGGGCTGAGAAATTGGGTGCCATTTCTTTTATTTTTTTTTGAGACAGAGTCTCACTTTGTTGCCCAGGCTAGAGTGCCATGGCGTCAGCCTAGCTCACAGCAACCTCAAACTCCTGAGCTCACGCGATCCTTCTGCCTCAGCCTCCCGAGTAGCTGGGACTACAGGCATGCACCACCATGCCCGGCTAATTTTTTCTATATATATATTAGTTGGCCAATTAATTTCTTTCTATTTATAGTAGAGACGGGTCTCGCTCTTGCTCAGGTTGGTTTCGAACTCTTGAGCTCAAAGGATCCACCCACCTCGGCCTCCCAGAGAGCTAGGATAACAGGCATGAGCCACCGCGCCCGGCCAACATTTCTTAAAGAAATAAAATCTGATATAGCTTTGATAAATCTGTATAAGAAAAGAAAAACATCTGAGGAAAGTGAAAATAGTGTGAACAATGTATACTATAACAGTGAAAGGCAATTAAAATGAGCAGAGTAAAGAAACTGGTCAGGTCAGGTTAGTGTTAGATTGGGGAACAGAATAAATGTTTTGAAAATCACACAAAAATGTTTAGATTTGATGCTATAAAGCAAGAGGAAACTCTTTAAAATTCTTAAGCAAGGGAGAGATAAAATTGCTTTAGGTATATTTGATGGGGAATATCAGCTAGGAAACTATTATATTTATCTATTTATGAGGTGATTAGATATAAAAATTGGAAGCAAGTTTCTCTTGAATCTGAGAGAAGTTTCAAAAAGTGGCCAGGTGCAGTGACTCAGTCACATCTGTAATCCCAGCACTTTGGAATGCTGAGGCAAGAGGATCACTTGAGATCAGGAGTTTGAGACCATCCTGGGCAACACAGTCAGACTGTGTCTACAAAAAATAAAATAATTTTTAATAAAGAGATAGAACAAATTTTGAGTAATAGATTGAATAAAGAATGATGAACAAGTAGTCAGATATAATTCTAATGTTTTTAGATTGTAACCTGGTCATTTATGGTGAGAAAACACCCACTGTCCATTGTGTATAATGGATACTGTAAAGCTGAAAACAAAATTAACATTTGCAAATGACATGAAAAAAGTTGAACGATGAAAATAAATTCAAAAGCTGAAAATTTACCCTTTTGGAATCATGTAACTATATAAAATATAAAGTAAGCATAAAAATGTTGCTATAAAATTCATATGATATATATTCATTCATTTATTCATTTGATGGTATTCTCCTAATGAATGCTATCTTATTTCATTAATAGGACTGTTTAACTTTGGTTTTTCCATGGCATTTAGCCTTAGATTTAGTTTTAATTTTCAAAATAGGCCAACTGCTTATTCTTCCTCTTAAAAAAGTCTTGCTCTAGTATAAAACATCTGTTATCTGAGTGAAGCGATCCATTAAAAAAAGAAGAAACCATGATGATGCTTATTGTTGATGTACCTCCCTAATAATACTGTAACTTGGTCTGGTTGAGAGTTGAAATTACAGCACTTTGACCATTCTATACTTTAAATTGGGAAAGGGTCATTTATTTCAGGGGCATTGCTGAAGACTAATTAGTTTATAAACTATATTTAATTGTACAAATAATACATATATTCTTACTGTCAAAAAAAATCAAACAATACAGAAGTATTTTTTTTTTTAAGTGTAAGATTCCTTTCCCTACCTATTCTCATGCTAAGTTTAATTCCAAATTGTGGTCCCTATTCAGGAATCCATCTGAAGAATCAACTGAACACAAAAATATTTTAAATACTAAAGGACAGTAAGTTCAGTGCTGGGATTACAAAGTAAGATTTAGTCCTGGTCTTTATGGAGTTTAGAGTTAGTAAAATAAATATATAAATAAAATTATGTTGATTTGTCATAGGCCATGATGTCAATCACAAAATTTCTATCCAAATAACCTACATATTAACATATTACTTGTGTCTTCTAAGAAATGCTAGGTAGGAAAAAAAGAAATAAAATTTAAAAATATATAAATTTTAAAAAATAAAATTTTTTATAAAAAAAACATATTACTAATTTCAACTAAATTTTTCTTCTCTGAAACAGCTCTTTCTGACTTCCTCAGTTTTGATACTGCTTACACACAACACAGTAATATTTGCCTCTTTTCTTTCTCTTGCTCCCTATAACTAGTTAATCATCAAATCAGATGGGTTTTTCTTTCAAATACACCACTGCCACATTTTTCTCTTCTACTATCACAGTTCTGGATTATTATTTTATAGGGGAGCTCTTGCAATAGCTTTTCAAAAATCCCTACCACATTTCCCCAATTTCCTATGAAATCTTTTTTAAGAGAAAAGGAAAAAATTTATGATAGAAAAAAACTGGCATTATTTTTATATGGAGTGCAATCTGGTAATACATATTAAAAGTCTTAAAATGTGCATTCCCTTCACCCCACTATTTTCACTTTTAGGAATTTATCTGATAGAAATAATAAAAATACATGCAAAGATAATCTGTATAAGAATGTTTATCTCATTTATGATTTTGAAAAAGTTTAATGTTCAACCATAAGAGTTTAAAAAAATACAGTCTTTCTACAACACTTAAAAATCATTTTTTTTAAGAGACAGAGTCTCATTCTCTTGCCTAGGCTGGAATACAGCGGCACAATTGTAGCTCATTGCAACCTCAAATTTCTGGGCTCGAGTGATCTTTCTGCCTCAGCCTCCCACGTGGCTGGGACTACAGGTGCCCACCACCAGCCTGGCTAATTTTTTAAAATTTTTTTGTAGAGACAAGGTTGTGCTATGTTGCTCAGGATCACACACACATTGCTATGTTGCTCATGGTTGCTGCCACACCTGGCCTGTTATAAAGCTTTTATACCTCTATTATAAAGACTAAGATGTATTATTTTAAAAACCTATTAAACATCTATATTTTTCCTAGTTCTTAAAGAATATATATATATAACTAGAAAATTTTTAAAAAATCAGGTGTGTTTAAATGCCACCAGAAATTCGTTTTAGCTTTCTGTTTGTAAAAAATAAATATAAATCAACTCAAAACATTATGTTGGCCTGGCATGGTGGCTCAAACCTATAATCCTAGCACTTTAGGAGGTCAAGGCGAGAGGACCGCTAGAGGTCAGGAGTTAGACACCAGCCTGAGCGAGAGCAAGACTTTGTCAAAATACAGAAAAATCAGCTAAGGGTGGTTGGTATGCGCCTATAGTCCCAGATTCTCAGGAGGCTGAGGCAGGAGGATCACTTGAGCCCAGGAGTTTGAGGTTGCAATGAGCTAGGATGAACCCACTGTACTCTAGCCTGGGTGACAAAGTGAGACCCCATCTCAAAAAAAAAAAAAAAAATTATGTTAGTAACATGAGCAAATACATTATGCTTTTAGATAGTAACTGCTCCTTAGTAAACTTATTGTTGCAAAGGTCTGTGTCTAATATCAAATAAGATTTAGATATAATATAGATCTTTACTTTAGAACATTGGCTTTTTATAGGAATATACTTACTGTTTTGTTCTTCACCAAGAGCAACCAATGTTTCAAGGACTTTGATTCCTTCTTGAACAGCTAAAAGTTCTGTGTTATTGGCTGGTCTGTTTCTTTCAACAGCTTTTAGCTTTTCAACCACTATTGGAGCTAATGAATGGATATAAGGAGTTGAAAGGGCACGATTGGAATGTTGGAAAACTGAGAGGAGAAGCTGGTAACATTTGGCTTGAACCTATATAAAAAGATCATTTTATCAATAAACATGTATGATAGTTCTTATTTGCTCTACAATCACATTGAATCTTAATATGTACTAAAAAGCACTGATATTGCAGGATGGAAATGAAAATGCCATTTCTATTCAGAGAAATGGAGTAGAATAATAGAATTTTCAATAAGGTAACTAAATAAAATTGAAGAGAAATTAATACAAAAGTTCCTTATATTAATTACCAAATTGTCATGCTTATATAATTTTTATTTTTTAAATTTTTTTCTTTTTTTGCCTTCTGCACACAGACTTATATAATTTTTACATTTCTAGGATGTGAAAAGCTAGAAAACAGGAATTCCAATTTCTGCTTTTAATTCTTCCTCTAATGCGTAATTGTCCCTCCCATTTTAACCTAATGTATTTAGCAAGGAATGCTAATATCAGAATGATCTGAAAAAAAAGCTATAAAAATATATTCCTTAGATACCTAAAACCCATTGGATTCCCTAGAAATGACTGCTTATATCAATTGTAAGTTTTTAGGCCTAGAAAATAAAGTCTCGCTGACTCCACTTTAGATTAGAAAGACTTCACATTAATAACTCAAAAAAAGGGGCGGGGGGAGAGGGAGGGAAAATCCACCAATATATGGGACAAAGAGCAGAATAAAACTGTTTCAGTGCTTTGGTAGAGCACAAGTGGCCAAACCTCATGGGACATCAAAAATACTTGGAGAAACATTTTAAATACACAATTCTCGAGCCACAAATGTGGAGATTCTGATTTAGGAAGATATTGGCAGAGAACAAGAATGTTTCTTTTTTTTTTTTGAGACAGGGTCTCACTTTGTTGCCCAGGCTAGAGTGAGTGCTGTGGCGTCAGCCTAGCTCACAGCAACCTCAAACTCCTGAGCTCAAGCAATCCTCCTGCCTCAGCCTCCCAAGTAGCTGGGACTACAGGCATGCGCCACCATGCCCAGCTAACTTTTTCTATATATATTAGTTGGCCAATTAATTTCTTTCTATTTATAGTAGAGATGGGGTCTTGCTCTTGTTTAGGCTGGTTTCGAACTTCTGACCTCAAGCAATCTGCCCGCCTCGGCCTCCCAGAGTGCTGGGATTACAGGCGAAGAATGTTTCTAAACTGCTTTTTTTTTTTTCTGATGTCCAGCGAGACTCTGTCTCAAAAAACAATAATAATAATAAAATAAATAAAAGTCATATCACAAAAACTTCGCTTTTCATTATATGTATCATATATTTTAATGAATCAATCTGAAATTTTCTTGGTAACGTGGAATGTTTATGCTTAATTGTTTTAAATGTAACTTACCCACGGGTCACATGAATTTAATGCATTTTTAAATCTGTTCATGCAGCCATTCTGTAATGACTGGACTCCAATTATTTCACTACTAGCAGACCACAGGAAGAGTGCAATAGCTGTTAGCATGCTTACTTCATCAGGTGTAGGCATAGAGTCTTCTGAAAAGAAAAAATGAAAGCAATGGGTGGTTTCTAAAATGTTTTGGAATTTTAATCTCAAACAACTCTCTCTGCCCCCAACATGTATAGCAGTGTGTGTCTCAATCTAATATAATCCACAAATAACTGTATGAAGTCAAATATATACAGTTAAATGATTATAAGATATTCTAATTAATAACTCAGAGGGACTTTCTTAGTGACATCACCTTTCAATTTAGTAAATATGAAAACTTGTAAATTCCACACAACCACAAAAAAACTTGCACAATTTCCTGAAGACTTTCTTATAATTTTAAGGAATTTCTTGCTATTATAATATATACAACTTTAACCTAACAAATATTATCATTACTATTTTTCCAACAACTGAAATTATCAACACCTTCTGTGCAAATTTGGGCTGACTTGGCAACTATAAATACCCAATAACTAGTACTTTATTAGGATTATGAACACATAAGATATGCTAACATTATCTCATGATGAGAATACCAGCTTTCATAAAATAGAATGGGCTAAGAACAACAGTCTAGAAAAAGTCCATTAACTTAACATAAAGGAAAAAAAGTTCAGAAAAAAGAAATTTAAAATTTGAAGGATTTAACCTAGTTATAAAAATCTGAGTTATCAATGTTAAAAACCAGAGAACTCCACACTAGGAATGTTATTCTAGGTGGAATAAGAACAATCTCTAATTCAGTTTGTGATATTACAAGCAATTTTTTTTGTCCGAAAATTATTATTTTATTTTTCAATTGTGACTTTAAGAAGATTGGACATCTAGGCTGGGTACAGCAGCTCACACCTATAATCCCAGCACTTTAGGAGGCTGAGGTGGAGAATTGCATGAGGCCAGTAGTTTGAGACCATCCTGGGCAACACAGTGAGACACTAGCTACCAAAAAAAAGATTAGATATCTAAATACAATTGTCTAATAAAAAGACCCAGGACCTTTTGGAGAATGGACTGATTCTAGAACAGAAACAGGGAAAATACAAGATGAATCTGCTACATCTCAGTGTCAGAAAGTAAGGAAGTGCTCAAGAAATAATGAGGACATGTCAAAGTAACAGTAATAGACTCACTAAATTAGAGAAAGAATCATGAATCTGTACTGATAGTAATAAATAAGTATATATAAAAGGAGGGCTAAGAGAAAGCTCTTCCTTTTAGTAGAATGCCAGCTAATAAATGTAAAAGGAATAAAAAATATAGATTAGAAAAGTAACATTTGCAACTATAAATGATTCAGGCACAATGGATGCTAAAACCACTAAGTGAAAGTTTGATGGGGAAGAGACAATTGAGATAGTCTTACAATATCTCCCCACAGATTACTTGTTAATTATGAAATGAAAAAATGGCGATTTTATAGAGGAGAAACATGGCAAATATCATCTTAATAAAGTTATTAAAGTCAAGATTCCCAATAATGGGACAAAGAAACATTATATGTCTCCATATATGATGTACTGAAAAAGACACATTACTTATATGGTATTCCTACCAAAAATGCATAAATTGAATCTAATCGGTTTTACTGAGGAAAAAATCAGCTAATTCTAAATTGAGAAACATGCTACATAATAGAGAGCCTGTACTTTTCAAAAACATTAATATCGTGAAAGATAAAGGCTGAGGAACTGCCCCAGATTGAAGGAGACTAAAGCAATATAATAGCTAAATAAAAACAAAAGAGTTGTATGAAGGTCATTATTAGGACAACTGGTGAAATTTGCATATAAACAATAATACTATTGTATCAATGTTAAATTGCCCAAATTTGATTATTCTTCTGTGGTTATGTAGGGGAATATCCTAGTCATGAAGTATTCAAGAGTAAAGAGTCATGACGGGGCAACTTCTGGGGCGCCCCTCTCTTGGGGCCCCAGAACCTCCTCCAAAATAAATTAAAAAAAAAGAGTCATGACGACTTCAACATATCCTTAAATAGGTTAACAAAATTAGCAAAATAATATTAACAATAATGGTATGTGGATTATAGAGAGAGTAAAAACCCGTTACGTGGTAAAATGTTAACAACCGGTAAATCTAAGAACGCTACACTGGAGTTCACTGTATTACTCTTGCAACTTTTTTTTTTTTTTTGAAACAGTCTTGTTATGTTGTGTAGGCTAGAGTGCAGTAGTGTGATCATAGCTCACCGCAACCTCAAAGTCCAGGGCTCAAGCAATGCTCCTGCCTCAGCCTCCCAAGTAGCTGGGACTATAGGCATGTGCCACCATACCCAACCAATTTTTCTATTTTTTTGTAGAGGTGGGGTCTCACTATGTTGCTCAGGTTAGTCTTGAACTCCTGGCCTTGAGCAGTCCTCCTACCTCGGCCTCCCAAAGTGCTAGGATTATAGGCATGAGCAACAACACCCATAAAGAAAAAAAGTTGAGAAAAAAGAAATTTAAAATTTGAAGGATTTAACCAAGTTATAAAAACCTGACTTATAAATGTTAAAAACCGGAGAACTCCACAGTAGGAATGTTATTCTAGGTGGAATAAGAACTATCTCTAATTCAGAGTTTGTGATATTACAAGCAATTTTTTTGTCCAAAAATTATTTTATTTTTCAATTGTGACTTTAAGAAGATTGGACATCCAGGCTGGGTGCAGAAGCTCACACCTATAATCCCACCGCACCTGGCCTAATTTCTAGGTTTTGGTTTAAGTTTTTCTGGTCTGGGTTAATCTTTGTATAGTTGCTTATAAACATGATATTTAATAGATATAATGGATATATGATCCAAATGAATATGCTATCATGTAGTTCAGGCGCGGTGGCTCACACCTGTAATCCCAGCACTCTGGGAGTCCGAGGCAGGAGGATCGCTTGAGCTCAGGAGTTGGAGATCAGCCTGAGCAAAAGCAAGACCCCATCTCTACTAAAAATAGAAAAATTAGCTGGCACAGTGGCATATGCCTGTAATCCCAGCTACTTGGTAGGCTGAGGCAGGAGAACTGCTTGAACCCAGGAGTTTGAAATTGTTGTGACACCACAGCACTCTAGCCCAGTGACAAAGAGAGACTCTGTCTCAAAAAAAAAAAACTATCATGTATTTTATAATTTTTCCCCTGCTACTTATATTTTTCCCGTATTTTCATTATTGTAAAATAGATGTAATAGGTAATAAATAACCCTGAACATAATTTTTTGATCAGTAAGGTCAAAGAGTATGCAATCTTAAAGGTTCTTTGTACATCCTACAGAATTAATTCCCTGAAAATTTAAACCATTTTAAGGGCCAGGCATGATGGCTCACGCCTGTAATCCTAATACTCTGGGAGGCCGAGGCAGGTGGATGGCTCAAGGTCAGGAGTTCGAGAGCAGCCTGAGCAAGGGTACCATTTCTACTAAAAATAGAAATTAATTAGCCAACTAAATTAATTAGCCAACTAAAAAATATATATTAAAAAAATAAATTTGCTGGGCATGGTGGCACATGCCGGTAGTCCCAGCTTCTCAGGAGGCTGATGCAGGAGGATTGCTTAAGCCTAGGAGTTTGAGGTTGCTGTGAGTTAGGCTGATGCCATACCACTCTAGCCCAGGCAACAGAGTGAGACTCTGTCTCAAAAAAAATAAAATAAAATAAAATAAAATAATAAAATGCCTTCAACAAAGTATGAAAATGTTCTGGTACCGATTCCAGCTGTGCATAGTCAAAAAAAAATCAATTTTGTAAGTAAAAATTTATATTACTGTTTTTGTTTATATTTACTTACTAATGTGGCTGATTTTCTTTTATATGCTTGGTTGCCATTTCTATATCCTTTTTCTTACTAACCTGTGATTTTTCTTCTTTCATCTATTGGGTGTTAAGTGAATTTCTTCTAAGACCTCTTTGTATGTTCATGGTAGCAACACTGACATAAATATTTTTGTTAGTTTTCAGCTCTTTTTTCAGCTACCATTTAATGTAAAATATTTGGATGAGTAGAAGTTAATTTCTATATAGACAGAAAGATAATTTCTATATAGATAGAAGATAATTTCTATATCAACCAATACGTTGATATTTTTCTCTGCGATATTGTTCACTGCCTTACAGTTAGCTAGCCCTTTGCCATTCTGACGTAAAAGATTCACCTATATTTTGTTTTCTAATTTTTTAATTTTACATTATCATTTTAATTTATCTGGTATTTTTTGTGATTCACAATATAAGAGGAGAGCCTAACGGCAATTTATTTCTCAAACAGCTAACTGACACAAACCATTTAAAGGATAATGAATGTGTCTTTATTATGTGTCACAGTCTCATGTTGGTAATTGTCTGTTTCAAAGCAATCTGTTCTCTTTGACTGCACCATCCACTGATTCTTGGGCCCACTCCACAGTTTTAGATGGTGTGGAAATTTTTTAACAGACGAAATGACAAATCTTTCCTTACTATTCTTGTTTTCAGTTCTTTTACATTTTCTTTATAATAGAAATAAAACTTGAAATAACAAGTCAGACAGAATTAAAATGGGGAAAAATGTAAATATTTCTCCCCCAAATTAAACACAAGCATGTAAGATGCTTTATACTCACTAGGAAAATGAAACATGCAGATTAAAACACTAAGATAGTATATTTTACCTATCATATAGCAAAATCTAAAAGTCTGATAATATTGGTGAGGATGTGGGGAAATAGAAATTATCACACACTGCTAAGGGCAATGTAAATTCACATAGTTATGGTAAAGGGCAATTTGGCAATATCTGATAATAATTTTATTTTATTGTTATTAATTTTATGAATGTTAAATATTAAAAATATCCAGTGATAGAGAAATGAATAATAATTGATAAATACATATGACAGAAAATTGTATAGGAATTAAAAGAATGAATGAGAGTTTTATAGATTCACATTAATGGATCTAAAATAATTTACTGTTGAGTGAGAGAATAAAGGTAGACTGAGATAATATTACTTATATAAATTTTAAAGTACAAACAAATACTATATATTGCTCATAGTTATCTTACTCTCTATAATGTATATACATATTAACATATATTTATTAACATAAATAATATATGTTAATATCGAAAATATCCCCATTTATATAGCTATTTTGAGAGTAAAATATATTAATATCAACATTGTGGTTCCATTTGGAAGTATGTTGGGGTAGTGACAGGTATTTCAATTTTCTCTCCTACCTTATTACTTTAATTGTAAAAAACAACTTGAAGCAAACATAAATATATTAACATGTGTCAATGCTGCTGGGCATACAGTCTTTTTTTTTTTTTTTGAAAACCTCCTAATACATATGTAAGTACTAAGACAAGGGCATTCAGAGTCAACAATCCAGAAAGGGGTATTGAACTTCACACCTGAAGGTTAATACCCCTTCACAACTAGAACACCTCTCTGAGTTGATTCAGTATTATGCAGCGGTTTTCTGACAAGCTTATTCACCTAATGAATTAAATAGGAAACAGATTTCCTAACAGATTAAAAATTCTTAAATTCTGATAGGTTACCTGGTTGAGAATATTCCAGGATGCATGCAAGAGTGCTACGAATTAGAGCTGTCCATTGTTTTTGAGTTTCCTCAGTTTTTGCCATTGAAAGTGTCACGATACTTTTAATCCCTTGAAGAGCTGCACTGACTGGTGGGGGAACCTGATTATCTGCAGACTTTATTGCTGTGTCTTTCAATATTCTTGCAATTAAGAAGAGAATTGTAGGCAGGATTGTCATACATCCTGAAATAAAAACAAATCAGATTACTTCATAATTATTTCAGTTCCCATATCATAGTTGTTTCCACTGCTTATATTTTTTGTGATTGATTGTGGTTTAATATTCTTTCTTTTCCTTGTTTTTATACAAAATGTACTGCATTGCTATTACTATAATTCAATGTTTGAAAACGAAAATAAGAAAGTGCCAGGCTATTTCAAAGAAGACAGAACTGGTATTTTCTTTTTTTTCCAACTAGACCTGCTTTTATTACTTCCAATATTTCACCTACTTAATATTTCATGCCCTTCATGATGAAAATGAGAAAGATAGAAAAACAGAAGGAGAACTCTACCAAATACTTGGAGAAGCATCTAAGTAATTCCATGAATCTTACAGCAATTCTAAGACACGTAATCAACCCTCAGTGTACCAAAGTCAACCTAATCAAGACAGGAAAATAAAAACTATTGGGGTAAAGACAGAAGAAAATGAAAGAACCCTAGGATTTTGAGCCGAAAGAACTTTAAGGCCATCAAATTCAACCTTCCATTTAAGGAAGGAGTCCCTTCACCACTCTCACATGCAGCCATTGCAGCATCTGCAAGGCTCCAATAATTTACATACATAAGATAACTCTAAGAGCTAGAAAGGTCTTCCTTGTGTTGAGATGAAAATTTCCTATATATTTACTGACACTATTTTCACTTTCCAGATAAAACAGAAGTAAAGGCTACATTAACGTCCAATAGTTCTTCAGTATCTGCAGACAGCTATTATCTTTTTTAGCCATAATTTCTTGAAGTGTTCCATAGAGTTGGCTGTCACTCTTCTCTGACATTTATGTTTTTCAGTGTCACTCAAGAGTGGCAACCAGATCAGAAAATAAAGTGTTTAGTAATTCCAGCTTATGTCTATCTGCTGACATTCAATGTCTTTCTCCAATCTGTAGTTTGACCTCTTGTTTGAAACATATCTGAAAAGAGCACCTTAAGTTTGTAATTTTTAAATCTTTTTTAGGCTCCTAAAGGTAAATAAAACCTTAAAAAAGACCAATTTCTCATTTTACATTTGAGATGTAAGAGGGAAATAAGTTATAACAGTGCTTACAATCAAAGGCAAGCTCATCTTTCTCTACTGTAATACATATTTCCAAATACTGATCAATACTATACCAGCAGGTGAACACAGGGATGGTAAATCAGAGAGTATGGTAACCGTGGCTGCCACCAAACGAGCACTTTCTTCTGACAGTCGAGTTTTAGTAGCTATGTGACTTGGAGAGTCTGACATCTTGGTACTGAGATGTGGCATGTGCCGTACTAAAATGAACATCAACAGCTCCATAGTTGCAAACACAAGCGATTTTCCAGGAATCAGACCACCGCTGTCACCTCCTTCTCCTAATACAGTACAGGACTCTTTTTCCATGTCATCTTCATCTTAGGTAAAAGATAATTTGGTGAAATCTCCAGCAAAAAAGTAACAAATAGTATATAAAACAATATAACAAGTGTATGTAAGAAATTATTTCAAAAGGATTTACAAGTAAATGTCTAGCTGATGTCACACATGTCTTTCTCAGTATAATTCTCTGCCTTCCTAAAATTTTGTGCACTGACCTCTCCTTAAAAGTATATAGAAAATCCTTATTAGGTCTTTTTATTAGGTATCTATTTCATAATAGAAATAAAACAAATGCTAGGATGAACCAGATGAAACTGATACTTCTGAAGGTGAAAAACAGTCAAATATCAACAATTTCATTTGGTCTTTCTCTTTTTTTTTTCTTTTTGAGACAGAGTCTCACTCTTTTGCCCAGGTTAGAGTGCCATGGCATCAACCTAGCTCACTACAATCTCGAACTCCTGGGCTGAAGTGATCCTCCTGCCTCAGCCTCCTGAGGAGCTGCGACTACAGGCACACACCAGCACACCTGACTAATTTTTTCTGTTTTAAGTAGAGATGAGGTCTCACTCTCGCTCAGGTTGGTCTCGAACACCTGACCTCAAGTGATCCTCCCACCTCGGCCTCCCAGAGTGTTAGGATTACAGGTGTGAGCCACAGCACCCAGCCTCATCTGGTCTTTTCTAATGAAAATAAAGTCAATTTCAATCTTCTAAATGTATGATTAATGTTTTTATTAAAAACTTAATAAACATTTTAAAAATTAGATACAAATAAAATTTACTTCGAGTTAGTATAATTTCTAGTGCTTACTTAGAGTGTTTCTTTTTTCTTGCAAATAATCCTGAGCAGCCCTTACTATCTGTTGTACAACTCCAGTAACCAACAGTTGGACGGATGGTGGATTCCAGGTCAACAGGAGGCGGTGCAAAACACTCAGCAACTCAACACCAATCAACTATTATAAATAAATACAAATAAATTTAATTATTTTAATTTCAAATGACAAATTTGTATTATTAAAATGAGAAAATACACATGCAAAAATATAGAAATCTGGCAGTTAAAATTAATATATAGGACTATGTAACAAATAAGAACATTATAACAATCTTGAAAAATGGTCACATTTTACCCCAATGCATTTTCAAGCAACAAAGGACTTTATTATTTACATATTTAATCAAGTATTATATTGGATAATGATCATTCTCCTATTGGAAAGAAATACTCAGGCTAAACCATATTGCCAGGGTCCAGTGCCCCTACCACTCATAATTTGCAACCTAAGCTGAACACCAAGAGTTTTGTATTAGACATTGTAGATTTCTAGTGAGTCTCTTTCCTATTCACCTCAGCAACTATTATGAACTTTCACCACCTACTTTAAGCCTCTTACCATATTCCACATCAAATCCAGCCAATGAGCCTAGGTCAAATTTCAAAGAGGGGAAAACACTCAACTACAACCAAAGCCATCTTTACCTCTTCCCTTAAGATCAAGCTTCTAGCCTCTTGTCTGAGGCTGGTTAATCTTTCTTCATGGGCTCCCTATCCCATCCTATTTGACTTCCCAGAGATTCTTCAAGGACCTCAACCATATCTCATATGTCTTCAGCCTCTCTCTCTAGTTAGGCTACTCTCCTCAGTATAAGGAAAATGCTCAAAAGTCTTTCCTATCTAATATCTCCCCTATTTCTCCCAAAAGTCTCTGAGACACTTTTATCTACCCCTGCGTCCTCTATCTGTCCTGCTCCTTCCTTTCCTAGCCTAGATACTTCCATTTCCTTTAGCCTCTCATTCACTCTTTGATCTTCTACAATCTGGCTTCTACCTAGAATATCCTGTGTGTGTATGTAGGGGGGGTGGTGGTGGTGGTAGTGGTCACCCATAACCTCCTGCAGACTCTTCTTCTGTCCTTATTTATTGGATTCTGTTTCTTTTGACATTGCTGCCTACCCTTCTTGAAATTCTTTCTTCCCTTCTCATTGGTAACTCTGATCTCTTTTGGTTCTTCTACAAATCTAGCAGTCTCCACTGCTGATTTATTTTGCTCTTCTCAATCCTTAAATGCTATTTATCCCCAAGGTTCCAATCTTGGTCCTCTTTTCTTCCTCCTTTATTCAGTTTCCTAAGCTACTGTACTCATTATTTCTCTGGAATTATGAAAAGAGCCTCATAACTGGCCTCCCTGCCTCCCTTCTCATGTCTTACAAAACAACCTCTATAAGATTGATAGAGTGAGCCTTCTGAAATATAAAGTTAACCATATCATTCCTCTATTTAAACTTTTTTTTTTTTTGAGACAGAGTCTCGCTTTGTTGCCCATGCTAGAGCGAGTGCCGTGGCATCGGCCTAGCTCACAGCAACCTCAAACTCCTGGGCTCAGGCAATCCTGCTGCCTCAGCCTCCCGAGTAGCTGGGACTGCAGGCATGCGCCACCATGCCCAGCTAATTTTTTCTATATATATTAGTTGGCCAATTAATTTCTTTCTATTTATAGTAGAGACAGGGTCTTGCTCTTGCTCAGGCTGGTTTCGAACTCCTGACCTCGAGCAATCCTCCCGCCTCGGCCTCTCAGAGTGTTAGGATTACAGGTGTGAGCCACCACGCCCAGCCTAAACTTTTTTTTTTTTGAGATGAGGTCTTGCTGTGTTGCCCCATCTGGAGTGCAGTGGCATCATCATAGCTTACTGCAACCTCAAACTCCTGGGCTCAAGTGATCCTGCTGCTTCAGCCTTCCCAGTCTCTGGGACTATAGGTGTGTGCCACTACACCTAGCTAATTTTTCTATTTTTTGTAGAGACAAGGTCTCGCTTTTGCTCAGGCTGGTCTCCAACTCCTAGCTTCAAGCAATCTTCCTGCCTCAGCCTCCCAAAGTGCTGGCATTACAGGTGTGAATTACCTTGCCCAGCCTATTTAAATATTTTTAATGATTTCCTATCACTTTCAAGATAGGATTCAAACTCCTTTGCAAACCGTAAAGAAATCTTCACGATTTGGTCTTTACTCACAGGAGCCACAGTAAATGACTGCAGTGCTCATGAACTTGCCATGCTGTCTCATGACTCCCAGTCTTTGCATTTGCTGTTCTTTCTAAGAGGAAAACCCATCCCTCTTGTGCTGCCTCACAAATTCCTTTCAGGTTTGATTTAACCATTGTCTACTCTGAGAATTCATTCTTTGCTTTCTTATAACATTGGGTTCCTCCTCTCTGTTCTCATTATAACCCTACATACAGTAACATAGCACTTATCACACTGTACTTATTGCCTAATCCAGGTATGGTAAAACCTGGATATCTACAGCCTCAAACCATGTCTGAGATAGAACAGGCACAGAGTGAAACTAGCTGGATGAATGAATACAATATGAGTCAGAGTACTCTGACAATGTTAAAATTAAAGGATTCAATTCAGAAAAAAAAATCCATCCTCTTTTTGCCATTGAAAAGCAATGTTTATGTAAACAAAATATTACTAAATCCAACAAATAGCTACCTATGTGAGACATTATGCTAAAACTCAAGTTATTGAGTTTAAATATAGCAGTCCCCCTTCATTCACAGACCAAATCTAACGTTATTTCTGGTTTAGCTGAGGCACAGCTTCAGGCTACAAGGCTGGGATACAAAAATCAGTGAATCTCATAACCACACAGCATATGATTTTTTTGTTGTTGGTTAGCACCATGTGTAAAACTAATTTTGATGAAATAAAATGATATCAACTTTGTCTGTTTGTGTTTTATGGAAAATTTCCCCAAGTAAAACCAGGTAGTAGTGGTGATGTCTAAAGAGATGGCTCTTATTATAAAAATGAAAGAATTCCTAATTGAAAAATTAAATAGGTCAGGCTTGGTGGCTCATGTTTGTAATACCAGCACTTTGGTAGGCTGAGGCAGGAGGATTTCTTTTTTTTTTTTTTTTTTTTTTGAGACAGAGTCTCACTTTGTTGCCCAGGCTAGAGTGAGTACCATGGTGTCAGCCTAGCTCACAGCAACCTCAAACTCCTGGAATCAAGCAATCCTCCTGCCTCAGCCTCCCAAATAGCTGAGACTACAGGCATGCGCCACCATGCCCGGCTAATTTTTTCTATATATATGTTAGTTGGCCAATTAATTTCTTTCTATTTTTAGTAGAGATGGGGTCTCGCTCTTGCTCAGGCTGGTTTCGAACTCCTGACCTTGAGCAATCCGCCCGCCTCGGCCTCCCAGAGTGCTAGGATTACAGGCGTGAGCCACCGCGCCCAGCCAGCAGGAGGATTTCTTGAGCCAGGAGT
>VSMD01129237.1:0-37002 GCA_008750895.1 Mirza zaza
CACAGTGACCAAGTCTATCTGACTACAAATCCCTTGGTCTTCTGCTGCACCAGTGACTTTCCCAGAGGATGTTCTTTGGGGCCCTTGGCTGCTGAGCAGAGGGGCGGGGTGATCCGTGGCTGTCAGCAGGGAGTGTCTGCTGGGGCTGCCGTCTGGCACTGGAGATCTTGACAGGAAGCAGGGGTCCAGCTTGGGGATGATGGGCGGGCTCAGGACGAGAAGGGCGTATTAGAGGAGATCAGCGACCCGGGCAGCCCCACATCCCGTCCTAAGGAAAGGTGAGGCAGGTAAGGGCCACTGCAGTGTAACACAGGCTGGGACTCAGGAGGAGAGGGGAGTGTGGGTGGCGGGGAGGGGGAGGAGCAGAACACGGGCACAGGGTGCTTTAGAGAACTCACCATCAACCTCAGAATGGACCAGCTCTGGCTTTTAGCTGGTACAGGAAAGGTTTGTGCAGGGCAGAGTCTCAGCCGCCTAAGCCGTCTTGAGAGAGTGAGCCTCCTGGGCTATGTGAACAGCACTGGAGCACCCTTGCCAGGGAGGCTGCAGAGAAGCTGGGTGTCCTAGTCACCAATGTCAGGACAGCCTTCAGACCCAGGCTTGGGGAATCTCTGAAGTTGTCCAGAGCAGACCGTGAGATCCTGGGTGTTGCTGAGGGCTCAGGGAGGGCCCTGCAACCCAGGGCACACGAGAGTACGATTCCGAGCCTGCTGGTTTGGGACTGCTGATCAGTCCCGGCAGTCCTGGGTGCAGGCCCCTCCCAGGCACAGAGGCTCTGTAGAGGACTGGGCTTGCCCTCCTCACCCTGCAGGGGGGGGACCAGGTGTGGGGGACTGTGGGCTGGGTCAGCATCATTCTCTGAAGATGCTCCTGGAGGCTGCAGAGTGCATCAGCTCCTTAGAAACAAGGCTGGCTTTGTCCCCTCCCCCATCTGCAGGGCTCCATCAGCAGCCTGCCCCAGTCAGCTGCCTGCCCCAGCTTCACTCCACCTGCCTTTGGGCCATGATTCCGGCTCCTCCTGCGCCCTCTCACTTAGCTCTGTCCTGGAGGAGGCGGGGAGTGAGCGAGTACGTGGTGTGGGGTGGAGAAGACCCGTCTGCAAGCCCCTCGGCCTGACCACGTCCTTGCCACGGACGCTCAGAGAGTCTGTGCTGCCTGGTGGTGATGAGTACAGGCTGTGTGTCAGCCACAGCTGTGGCCCCGGGCTGGGTGTGTCACTTTCCTTACTGTAAAGTGGGTATAGTAACGGTCCCCACTCACAGGATGGTTATGCCTAGCCTCTGGTATGGCTTTACCTGTTTCCTGCAGCATGTGTCTGATCCGATTGGTCAGTTCCTGTATTTGCTGTTAAATCTTTCCCCATCGCCCCAGTTATAGGGATAAAATAGAATCCTGAATGTAAAGCATACAGTAAGGTGCCTGGCGTGTAATACTCTGTTATTGTTATAATTATTATTATCAGCTGGGACAGGGACATGGTAGAAAGACTCATGACATTCAGTGCCAATTCTTCCAACCCTCCCTCCAACTGACTTGTGCCCTGATGTGTCCTGAGGGACCGTGACCTGCAGACACAGGCAATTCTTTCCTGACCTCTGGGAATGAGAGATAAAAGCATAGGAAGAAAGGGAAAGTAATCGTTCCTGTGTCTTTGCTTCTGGCTTCCCGGGTCTCCCAGTCCGTGGAGGGCTCAGTAAGCATTCATGGGTCTTACGAGGTGCCCGGCTCTGCATTGAGTAAGGAGGTTCAAAGGGAAACGGCAGGTCGTGTGCAGTGGAGCCCGGCTGCTCCGTGGGGATGTGTCTGACGTGCAGAGTGTCCGAGTTATCTGGGGCTTGCCTCCGGCAGGGACAGAGCCCAAGGAGCTGACCAGCTGGCAGCCAGGTGCTCTGGATCCTAGTCTTAACCCTGCCACACACTCCCATTGTGACCTGGAGTCTCTCTCCTTCCTACCTCAAATCCATTTCTGTGTGTCCTCTGTCGAGATGGCCTCTGAGGCCACTGTGACACTTTCTGTGTAAGCACTTGAACAGATCTTCTCTCTTAAGCATCAACCGCACGAACCTGCCGTGTAGCCTGGGGACCACAACCAGTCTTGCTTTAAATAGTGAAGCCAAGATATTGGTCTGATTCTCTTAGACTTTTCCCCGTAGACAAGGGAGCCATAGAGGAGGGCCCTGGTCAGGTTTTTGTGTTAGCAAGAGTACTCTCAGGGCCAGTGCAGAGAAGGGGCTGGGTAGTGGGTCCAGGGGGAGGACAGAAATGAGACCAGGTGAGAGAGAGATGCCTCGTGTCTGAGCTCGACATTGCAGTGGATTGGAGAGGGATGGACTGGTGTGAGAGGCATTTTGGAGGTGGCAGCAATGGAACTTGGGGACAGATAGGATGTAGGGGGATCAGACAGAGTCTGTGCATGAGCAAGAGTGTTTGTGCACTTATCTGTATGCATATACTCATATGATTAAACTGAACCCAACACGATTCTTCACACTCATGACTTGCCTTTTTCTCTCAGGAATCAAGGACAGAGCATGTCAGTGAACTGATGGCTGGGACTGGTGGAGCTCTGGGAGCTCTGGGTTTGCTGGACAGGGGAAGCCCTGTTTCTGATAAAGAATGTGCGAGACTTGGTTTCTCCCACACATTCCCTCTCTGAGCCTCAGCTTCCCCAGCCGTGAGGCGGGATGATGGTCCCTGCCCTGTACTTATCACACACTTGTCATGAGGCTCAAAGAGAGAGGGGGTGTCAAGGCATTTTGTGAGGCACAGCCCAAAAGCTGACTTCTATATTTTTGGCCCAAATGGAGGCACAGAGGCCAGGCTCGTCATGGTAGATGGTGACGTTGCTTCTGTCCCCTCACAGGGGGTTTCTGCTTCCAGTGCCTGAGAGCTGGGCAGTGTGTCCCCAAGTACTTGTAGAGGCTGCTCTACCCTCTCAGCAGAGTCAGGGCGGGGTGCAGGGCCCAGGGGTTCAGGGAGCCCGAGTCCTGGTTGTGGACCAGCACCTGGTTTGCAATAGCTTGTCCCTGACCACAGCCTGCCCTGGCGGTTCAGCCAGGCCTCACAGTCTTAAACATCTTATCTCAAAGAAAAATCCCATTTGTTGGCTCTGTATAAAAAATTGAAAGATGAGATACGCCTGCACATTTTTTCCCTCTAGGCCCCAGTGTGGAATATGCTGACATCTTTGGGTTGCTTTTTCCTAGGTAAAATGTGGCTTGCAAAGTAGGTATTAGTATTCATTTTTATAGCTGAGGAAACAGAGGCACTGGGCTAACAGCTGGTGTCACACAGCAGGCAGAGTGAGAGCCGGTTCAGGAGAACAAGCTGTCTCTGAGACCATCCCCTTCCCACCCTGCCATGCGCCTTCTCTCCCTTCAGACCACCGGGCCCCTGCACCATTATCTGTTGTGCAGATGAGGAAACTGAGGCAAACCTAAAGAAACAACGTGACCTACAAAGGCTCTTTGGTGAAAGGCAGGGATTTAATAAAGAGAGTAGTCTGCCAGCCATCTGACAGCTGTCAGGCAACAGCTGTGAAGGTCCTGGGAAGGTTCCTGGCACATAGGAGAGTCAAACTGTGTGCTGTCCTTTTGGCCAAAGTCAAGAGGCCACGTCAGGTATAGAACGTAGATGCAGGTTCTTGTGAAGACTCATCCATGGTGCTCCCAGGGAGAATGAGGAGATTGGGGGACACGTAGATTGGGGTTAGATACATTGGTGTCAAGAGGGGGAGGAACGCTGAGAAAGCATCAGGACACTCCATTCGCTAAGTACCGGCAATGCATTTGACATTTCTTCAGAGACAATGTCCTTTCCTTGTTCCTATGAAGAAACTGTGGTTCAGAGGGGTGAGGCTGAGATAGAGCGAAGGGCCAGTGAGAAGCTAAAAGAGTGGATGTGATGCTGGGTTTCGTGGGGAGAAGGAACAGAGGGTGGACATCCAGGGCGGTGGAACTGACGCTGGGCATGAGTTCTCAGGGTGTTTGCTCGCCCAGCTGGGACCTGGATGCCAGTCTCCTGTCTGGAGGACCACGAAGAAATGTAGTTAACATTTATTAAGCATCCACCCCATGCTAGGCCTTCTGTGGGATGACTGTCATGCCAAAATGTCATTCCCTCCTTGCAGCTGACCTGTAACCAAGAGACAACTGCTCTCATTTTGTACTTGTGCAAGCAATCTGCACAAGGCAGGGGGAAGGGAACATGCCTTGCTTAAGGTCAGTCACCAGCAAATTACACAGCCTGAGATGGGGTGGGTGGGTAGTCAGAGACTGCCCTGGCCTGTGGACAGACTGAGGGTAAAATTAATGTGGGAAAATAAATTGATGTCTTCAAAAGGACAAAGTGGGTTCTCTCTCTGTCACAGACCTCTGAAATCTGCCAACTTGCATAGAGTTTGTACACCAATGTTTCCTTGTAAATACCTGGTTGCAGGAAGGACACTCAGGTGCTTCACTAAGAAGAGGCTGCCAAGGGGAATTGAGATCAGCCAGTCCACTGCTCCATTTCACAGCTGAGGACACTGAGGCTGTGATGGTCAACGACTGGTGGGTTACAGGCACAGCCAGTACTAGATGTGACACTCTCCTCTTCATAAACATCCCAGGAGTAGTGGCAGTGGACAAGAGCAGGGAGATGGACTGTCTTGTTGGGGGGGTCATGCTGTTTCATCGTGACTGGGCACTGACCACTACCCAGCCCCACCAGTAGCCCCAGCAGTAGCCACAGCTCCTTAGCCAGTCCCTTGTCTGAAATCTGCCTTTCTTTTTCATTGAAAGGTAGGACATGATGCGAGAGCCCAACCAGTCCTTTGTGACAGAATTCATCCTTCTGGGCTTCTCCGTGGGCCCCAGGACCACTCCTCTGCTCTTCCTGGCCTTCCTGCTGATCTACCTGTTGATTATTCTGGGCAACGGCTTGATCACCACCCTCATCTGCCTGGATTCACGCCTCCACACCCCCATGTACTTCTTTATTGGCGTCCTATCCATGTTGGACCTGGGCTACACCACTACCACTGTGCCCCAGATGTTGGCACATCTGGCCAGCCAGAGGAAGACAATCTCTTTTGCTAGCTGTGTGGCCCAAATGTACATTTTCTTGGTGCTGGGCATCACCGAGTCCTGGCTCTTTGCCATGATGTCTATAGACAGGTATGTGGCCATCTGCCACCCACTCAGGTACAAGGTCATCATGAGTCCGTGGCTATGTGGGACAATGGTCATTTTCTGTGGGCTCTGGGGTGTTGCCTCTGCCCTCGTCTACACCCTTTTTGCCATGCGTCTGCCCTACTGTGGTCCCAACAAGATCAACCATTTCTTCTGCGAAGTCCCCACAGTCTTAAAGCTGGCTTGTGCAGACACCTCAGTCAATGACCGAGTAGACTTCATTCCTGGTTTTTGTGTCGTCCTGATCCCACTGTCCCTCATCCTTGTAATTTATGTCAACATTTTTGTTGCCATCTTGAAGATCCATTCAGCACAGGGTCGGCCGAAGGCGTTCTCCACCTGTGCCTCCCACATCACTGTGGTCACCATGTTCTGTGTGCCAGCCATGGTCATGTCCATGAAGCCTGGCTCGAAGGCCTCTCCCCAGAAGAGGACAAGAAGCTGGCTCTGCTCTACAATGTGATCTCTGTCTTCCTCAATCCCATCATCTACAGCCTCTGGAACAAGGACATGAAAAGGGCCTTCCTCAAGGTGACAGGCTGGGGCGGGACCCCAGAATGAGTGCTTGGAGGGATAGCTGAGGGTCAGAGGAACAAGACTCGTGATGTACAGTCACTGCCCTAAAGACTCATTCACATGACACTGCAGCCAGTGCACGCTGTCCCTCAGCCCCCATCTCAGCTCTATGTGGATGCTTCAGGGACAGCCCCCTATTTGGATGACAGAACCGGACATTATGAAATGTCTTCCAAGCACATCTGTGCTTTAGTTCCCTTTTGTACCAGGGTCTCAGGGTCTAACAAAAGAGGGGGTATTTGAGCCATTCAAATCTGTTATGGAGACAAAGGGAAGGGTCTTGGTGGTATGCCCCGTGGCTGCATCTTGAGAAAGGCTCATGGCCTCTGGAAACCACACAGACAGTATCAGGTGACATAGAGAGAAGGCAAGGGTGCTGACGCTGGAGGATTGCTGGCCCAGAGGAGCAACCAGTTTCTAAGATGCAGACTGGAGACAAGTTGGGGTGCTCGAGCCCAAGTAGGACCCATCCCTGTGACCTTCTCAGACTCGTGCTACATCACTCGGTTCCTCATCCCTGTGTCCATGGAAACTGGGTGCCTGTTGTTGCCTTGACTGTCTTTTGCACCTGAGGGCTTCCTCCTATGCCATTCCTTCTCTCCTCTCCCTAAACCCACCCCACCTCCAGCCACCCCTACAGGCTGTTAACTTCTGTTTGTCCATCAGGTCTTGGCTAAGCTGTAGCTGCTCAAAGAGGACTTTGCTTTAGCCCCAAAGAGTGAGCCTTCCAAAGCATCCTGCACTTCCCTCTCATGAGAATGAAAGCACAGGGCTCCTAGCACTCTGGGATGCTGAAGTGAGCAGATTACTCAAGGTCAGGAGTTTGAAACCAGCTTGTGCAAGAGCAAGACCCCATCTCTACTATAAATAGAAAGACATTAATTGGTCAACTAATATATATAGAAAAAATTAACCGGGCATGGTGGCACATGCCTGTAGTCCCAGCTACTCGGGAGACTGAGGCAGGAGGATTGCTTGAGCACAGGAGTTTGAGGTTGCTGTGAGCTAGGCTGACACCAGGGCACTCACTCTAGCCTGGGCATCAAAGCAAGACTCTGTCTCAAAAAAAAAAAAAAAGAAAGAAAGAAAGAAAGAAACACATGGCTCAACATCTTACTTCTCTTGCGGATATCAAGGTCTACGAGGCAGGGTCCATGTCTGTCTGGTTTACTGCTATACCCTCAGGGTCTAGCACTGTGCCTTCCACACACTGGCTTTCAACCAATATGTTATAGGTGAAGGAATGAGCAGCCCACAGGAAATCCAGACAGGGAAGATGGTTCCAGTTGATTAATGAGAAATAGCAAAATACTACATATGGTGACATGTTTTATAAAGGGGAGGGGATTAATAGGATTCATTGTTGTAGCTTAGCCTTAATCATATGGAAAAATTGTTTGCTGTTGTTATTGATAAACATGAATTCAATCAGTAGAAGACCATTTTTCACTAATGAAACTAAGAAAATTATTACTAGAAAATGGTGATATTCAATGCAGATGAGGATGCAGTGAAATTGACACCCAGAGTCAGGGCTGAGCTCGCTGGTCCCAGCACTCTGGATGATTTGCCCTCCCCCTCCCACTTCCTTGGCCAGTCCTGGGGCCACACTGAGGGCTGGGCATGTCCTCCTGAGTGACAGGGTCTTCCCCTGCTCCCGCCATCCCTGATCCTGACCACAGCAAGGTCCACTGAGGCACCGACTGGCCATGGAGGCCTCTTCTTCCAGCTGAGGGGACCTGCCCATTCGGTGGTGCCTGTGTCCAGTCCTGTCTGACCGAGGTTCTCTCTCTCAGGCTCTCAGGGCTGGAGGCCTTTGCCTGCCCCACAGGGAAGCCCCCACACCTCTTTCTTTTCCACCATTTCCCTGGGACAGCCTGGACTACTGTCCCTGGTGCCCAGCCCCGAGCACCCAGAGACTGTCGTTCTGTGACTCCTCTCCCTTCCAGGGGCAGGGCCTGAATTCAACAACCAAGCTCCGCAGGCTGGAAGTGTGCACAGGGCTGCCACACTCGACTTTCTGACACGGCTCTGACTTTGTTCATGCCCTGCTCAGAAACCTCCACGGGTTCCACCTGCAGACTCAATCTCAGGCTCTGTCTGGTAGCCCCAGCCCCTCCTGCGCTGTCCCCTGCCCAGCTCTCCTGCCTCCCCCCTGCAGTTGTCTCATTGCATCAAGGCAGCCAGGACTGCCCGCAGACGCCCGCCTCACACTGCCACCTCAGCCTCGGATGCCCCGTGTGGCCTGCTGCCTGGGACCTCATGTGTCCTCAATGCAGGGCTCCAGCACCCCCGCGTCTGTGAGGCCCTCCCTGTGGAACTCGGCGTGTCTCTGTCTGCAGTCACCTGCTCTCACGCCTGCCCAGCTCCTCCCTCACACTGTGCACCCAGCGCCAGCTCTTCCCCGTGACAGCCCTGCAGGCTCGCTCGTCCTGTCCCTCTCTGTGCTGTGGCGGCACTGACTGAGGATTCTACAGACACTCGAAGGTGCTAGTGGTGCATCAGACACGCCTGGTCACTGGAGACAAAAGATGAACAAGACTGCGTCCCTGGCTCTGCCCGTGAGGAGCGTGAGGACTGCTCGTGGGGTGAACATGGGTCCAAGTGTCCCTCAGGCCTGGGGAAGGACACCCACAAGATTCTGGAGTGACACAGAGGATGGTCCCTGACTCCTCTTCTCTGAGAGATGTGAGAGAGTTCACAGAAGAGGCAGTATCTGAGCTGGGGCTTGAAAGAAGAGGAGGTTGGCAGATGGAGATGACAGGGAAGGGCAACCCAGGCACAGGGAACAGAATGTGCCAAGAAAAGGAGAAGGGAAAGAAGATGGCCATGAATTTGTCCTGCGGGCCATGTGAGGGCAGTTACAGCATCATTAACGTTGATGTTTCTAGTGTCTGTCACTGGCCGTGAGGAATAGGAGACATCAATAGTTACGGAGGGAGTAAATGAATGAGTGGTGCATTGGGAGGACAGAGGAAGTTCAGTGTGAACAGGGCTGGAGAGAAGTTATCCCTGAGGCATGAGATCCTGGGAGGGCAGCGTTGAAAGAAAACAGGTTTGGCTGGGTTGGGGACTCCTAGCGGGATCTCTAGTCCTGAAAGCTCCCTGGAGCTGTGCAGTGGCCCCTGGGGTGCTGGAGGCTGGCTTGTGTCCACAGCCCATTCCTAGCCTTGCAACTTGCTCCCCATGGGCTGCACCCTCCTATCCCAGAAAGGGGGCAAACACAGTTTTCCAGCAAGAGACCAGATAAATGGTTTGACAAGGGATTTGTGTTTCTGATCAGCAAATTTATTTACATGGAAAAATAGCTTCCTTAATTCCTTTCTGGAAGGAGGCAAAATGTGGAAAAAAAAAAAAACCAAACAATAAAAATAGGAAATACTTTCCGAAAGCATACAAATTAAATTCATTTGAGTGTGCATGTAATGAAATGTCTTATTCCTTATTTGAAAGAGTACAAATACCCAAATCACTGCTGTCCTGGAAATCCTAGGAGAAATAGTTTATGTCCATAACATAAGATGTAACTAAAAGCAGGTGACTGTCTACAATGTGTCTCATCTGTATTTTCTTTTTTTATATTTCAGCATATTATAGGGGTACAAATTTAAAGGTTGCGTATAATGCACTTTCCCTCCTCCCCCAGATGGTGCACATCTCCCTCATTATGTATATATATACCTGTCCTCTCCTCCCCGCTCCCACATGCCCAATACCCAATAAATGTAATTCCTATGTTTCTGCTTAGGTGCTGATCAGTTAATACCAATTTGCTGGTGAGTATATGTGGTGTTTGTTTTTCCATTCTCGGGATATTTCACTTAGTACTATGGGTTCCAGCTCTATCCAGGAAAATGCAAGAGGTGCTATATCACCATTGTTTCTTAGAGCTGAATAGTACTCCATGATATACATATGCTATATTTTATTAATCCACTCATGGATTGATGGGCACTTGGGTTGTTTCCACAGCTTTACAATTGTGAATTGTGCTGCTATAAACATTCCAGTGCAGGTATCTTTTTCATAGATTGTCCTTCGTTCTTTTGGGTAGATGCCCAGTAGTGGGATTGCTGGATCAAATGGTAGATCTACTTGTATAGCTTTAAGGTGTCTCCATATTGCTTTCCACAGAGGTTGCAGTAGTTTGCAGTCCCACCAGCAGTATAGGAGTATTCCTATCTCTCCGCATCCACACCAACATTTATTATTTGGGGACTTTTTGATAAAGGCCATTCTTACTGGGGACAAGTGATATCTCTTGTGGTTTTGATTTGCATTTCCCTGATGATTAGAGATGTTGAGCATTTTTTCACTTGTTTGTTAGCCATTATTCTGTCTTCTTTTGAAAAGTTTCTGTTCATGTCCTTTGCCCACTTTTTGATAGGGTCGTTTGATTTTTTTCTTCCTGAGTTTCAGGAGTTCTAAGTAGATTCTAGTTATCAGCCCCTTATCAGATGTGTAGAATGCGAAAATTTTCTCCCATTCTATAGGTTATCTGTTTTCTCTCATGACTGTTTCTTTGGCTATGCAGAAGCTTTTTAGTTTGATCAGGTTCATTTATTTATTTTTGTTGCTGCTGTGATTGCCTTAGGGGTCTTCTTAATAAATTCTTTGCCTAGGCCAATGTCTAGGAGAGTGTTTCCAACGTTTTCCTCTAGAATGCTAATACTTTCATACCTTAGGTTTAAGTCTGTTACCCAGCGTGAGTTGTTTTTTGTGAGAGGTGAAAGGTGTGGATCCTGCTTCATCCTACTACATGTGGCTATCCAGTTTTCCCAGCACCATTTATTGAATAAGGATTCTTTTCCCCAGTGAATGTTTTAGTCTGCTTTATTGAAGATTAGATGGCTATATGAGGATGGTTTTATATCGGGGTTCTCAGTTCTGTTCCACTGGTCAATATTCCTATTTTTGTGCTAATGCCAAACTGAATTAATAACTACAGCTTTGTAGTATAGTTTGAAATCTGGCATATTGATACATCCCATTTTGTTTTTATTGCCTAGAATTGCTTTTGATATATGGGGTCTTCTCTGGTTCCAAACGAAGCTAATAATTATTTTTTCTATATCTGTGAAAAATGATGTTGGTATTTTAATACGGATTGCATTGAATGTGTAGATCACTTTGGGTAGTATAGACATTTTAACAATGTTAAGTCTGCCAAACCATGAGCATGGTGTGGATTTCCATCTGTTTACATCCTCTGCTATTTCCTTCCTCAATGTTTCATAGTTCTCCCTGTAGAGGTCTTTTACCTCTTAGTTAAGTATATTCCTAGGTACTTTATTTTCCTTGTTGCTATTGTGAAGGGAATTGAGTCTTTGATTTTGTTCTCAATTTGACTGTTATTGGCATATAGGAATGCCTCCTATTTGTGTGTATTGATTTTGTATCCTGAGACTTTACTAAATTCATTTATCAATTCCAGGTGTCTCTTGGTTGAATCCTTGGGATTTACTAAATGTAACATCATATTATCAGTAAACAGTCACAGTTTGATCTCTTCTGCCCCCATTTGGATACCTTTCATTCCACTTTCATGTCTGATTGCCATAGCCAGGACTTCCAGCACTATGTTGAATAGAAGTGGAGATAGTGGGCCTCCTTTCCTGGTTCCAGTTCTAAGTGGGAATGCTTTCAATTTTTCCCCATTCAGTATGATGTTGGCTGTGGGTCTGTCATATATGGCATGTATCATTTTTAGGTATGCCCCTTCTATGCCTATTTTATTAAGCGTTCTTATATTGAAAGGGTGTTGAATTTTGTCAAATGCTTTTTCTCTATCTATTGAAAGGATCATATGGTCTTTGTTTTTGCTTCTGTTTTTGGTGAAATACATTTATAGATTTGCTTATGTTGAACCATCCCTGCATCCCTGGGATAAAGCCAACTTGGTTGTGATGGATTATTTTCTTGATAAGCATCTGGATTCGGTTAGCTAGGATTTTGTTGAGAATTTTTGCATCTATATTCATAAGTAATATTGGTCCGTAGTTTTCTTTCTTTGTTGCATTCTTTCCTGGTTTGGGGATCAAAGTGATGTTGGCTTGGTAAAATGTCTCTGGAAGGATTCCATCCTTCTCAATATTGAGGAATAATTTCTGCATGATAGGCACCAGTTCTTCTTTGTAAGTGTGGTAAAATTCGGGTGTGAAACCATCTGGGCCAGGACTTTTCGTTTTAGGAAGGTTTTTAATTGCTGTTTCTATTTCAACTCTTGATATTGGTCTGTTCAGGAATTCTATTTCTTCGTGGTTGAGCGTAGGAAGGCTGTGTGTTTCTAAAAATTTGTTCATTTCCTCCTCATTTTCCAGTTTGTGTGCATAAAGGGTTTTGTAGTATTCGTAGATCATATCTTGTATCTCCACGGGGTTGGTTGTGATATCTTCTTTTTTGTTCCTGAAGGAGCTTATTAGAGATTTCTCTTTTCTGCTTTTCGTTAGTCTAGCCTAAGGTGTGTCAATTTTGTTTATTTTTTCGAAGAACCAGCTTTTTGTTTTATTAATCTTCTGTGTAGTTTCTCTGTTGTCAATTTCGTTTAGTTCTGATTTGATCTTGTTAATTTCACTTCTTCTGCTGGGTTTGGGGTT
Source organism: Mirza zaza (assembly GCA_008750895.1). Lineage (NCBI taxonomy): Eukaryota > Metazoa > Chordata > Mammalia > Primates > Cheirogaleidae > Mirza > Mirza zaza. The sequence goes on from VSMD01129237.1 coordinate 12,344, forward strand.
GGTCTGTTCTTCTTTTTCCAGCTCTTCGAGTCGATTCATTAGATTGTGTATTTGTGATCTTTCTGACTTTTGGGTGTAGGCATTTATGGAAATAAACTTTCCTCTCAGTACTGCTTTAGCTGTGTCCCAGAGGTTTTGATAACTTGTCTGTCCATTGTCATTAAGTTCAAAGAATTTTTTGATTTCTATTTTGATTTCCTGATTGATGAAGTAATTGTATAGTAGAAAGCTGTTTAATTTCCACATTTTTGTGTAGAAATGTGAGTTTCTGTAAGGGTTGATTTCTACTTTTATTCCACTCTGATCTTAGAAGATACATGGTATAATTTTTATTTTTTTTAAATTTTTTGAGACTTGCTTTGTGTCCTAGGATATGGTCCGTTTTAGAGAATGTCCTATGAGCTGATGAGAAGAATGTATATTCAGTGGATTTGGGTAGAATGTCCTATAAATGTCAGTGAGGCCCAATTGTTCTAGAGTTTTGTTTAAGTCCATTATTTCTTAATTAATTTTCTGTTTGGAGGATCTGTCCTGTGCAGTCAGTGGGGTGTTGACATCTCTGGCTATTATGGCATTGCTGCTTATCAATTTGCTTAGATCCAGTAAGGTTTGCTTTATGAATCTGGGCGCACTTAAGTTGGGTGCATATATATTTAAAATTGTTATGTCTTCTTATTGAACTGTACCCTTCACCATTATATAATGACTCTCTTTGTCTTTAACTACTTTTGTTGGTTTAAAAACTAAGTTACTTGAAATCTGAACTGTCACGCCAGCCTTCTTTTGGCTTCTGTTTGCTTGACATACTGATCTCCACCCCTTTACTTTTAGTCTATATGCATCCTTGCAGGTTAGGTGTGTTTCCTGAAGACAGCAGGTACTTCACTTGTATTTTTTTATCTGTTCAGCCAGCCTATGTCTCTTGAGTGGGGAGTTTAAGCTATTCAGATTTATTGAGAGAAGTGATAGGTGGTGCAGATTACTGTTCATTCTGTTGTGTTGGACGTTGTTGCTTTGTTTTCACTCTTAAGCCATTGTGATATCTGGCCTAAAATCTTTAGCTTTTGAATGTTTTTACATTCAAGAGTATTTATTATGCTGATCCATGTGTAACACAGTGTCGAGTACTTCTTGTAGGGCTGGTCATGTCTTGGTTAATTCTCTCAGTCTTTCCTTATCTGGAAATGTCTTTATTTCTCCTTCATACATAAAACTTAGTTTTGCAGGGTAGAAGATTCTAGCTTGTGCATTATTCTGTTTCAGAAGAGTGAGAATGGGGCCACAGTCTCTCCTTGCTTGTAATGTTTCAGTTGAGAATTCTGGCATTAATCGAATGGGCTTTCCTTTGTATGTAACTTGCTTCTTTAGCCTTACAGCTTGTAGAATGGTCTCTTTTGTTAATATTTTGATCAGTCTGCTGACTACATGTCATGGTGTTTTCCTGTTTGCATTGTATCTCCCAGGGCTCCTTTGAGATTCTTGTACTTGGATGTCTAGATTTTAGCATGACCTGGGAAGGTTTTCTCTGTTATGTCTTCAAATATCTTATCCAACCCTTGCATTTTTTCTTCCTCCTCTTCCAGAATCCAGAACAGCCTCAGGATGTATTTCTTCATATAATCCCACAATTCTTGTAAGCTTTGCTCATGTCTCTTATTTTCTGCTCTATCTCTGTGATTAACTTATTTCATTTAAAAGCGTTATCTTCAATCTCTGAGATTCTTTCTTCTGTTTGGTCCACCCTATTTTTTGAGGCTTTCCACTGTGTTTTGTAGTTTCCTGAATAAATTCTTCATTTCCAGAAGTTTGGATTGCTTTTTCTTTAAGATCTCGATTTCCTTAGTGAATTTTTCTTCCAAGTGCTGGATTTTTTTGTGGTTTCTTTGTGTTGGTTATCCATTTCTTCTTGCATATCATTGAGCGTTCTTACAATCCGATTTGGAAATTCTTCTATCATTTTAGTGTTTTGTGTTTGGTTAATATCCATTGCTTGAGAGCTGGTGTATCTCTTTGGGGGCGTGTTTTTGGTTTGATTCTTCATAGTTCCAGAATTCTTTCGCTGAGCCCTCCCCATCTGGACCAGCTATTGTTTTTTGTATGATACATAACAGACTCTGTGTATACACTATTTCTGAGGGTGGGATATGAAAGAGGCAACGTGGGTGTCCTCCCTTCTATGGTTTCTTGATCTGCCACTGGGGGAGCTCTTCCACCACACTTGGGAGGCTACCCCTGATGGTAGGTGTTACTTGTGGAGCCTACTGTGGGCACTTGAGGGGGATTTGTTCCATAACCATGGCCCTGACTGTTTGCAGCTGACAGGGGAGGAGATCCAGCCCTACATTTTGATCAATTGGGTGACCTAAACCATTCTAGATAGCAATGTCATTAGGCTGTCAGCTATTGATCTGTGTCAAGGCATGGTGGATTCACCCTAGATCAGCGGGAAGGTGGCTTCTCTTGTCTCACCCTGCCTCCGGGGGTGGAGCCTACTGCTTTCAGCATGAAAGATGCAGGCTTGGGGGCGGAAGTAGCATCCCAGTCTTCCCTACACCCCGAGGCCCCAGCGTCTGTAACTCCCCTTGCCGTTACCCTCCTCAGTGCTAAAGTTCGGAGTTCAAGATCAAGACAGGCCTAGCTAGTTGATCGTAGATTGCATAATGGCAGAATTTGTCACAAGAGTCTCTGGGCTGGGGGAGGAGGTCTGCCCACCCCACCATATCACACTATGGTGGCTGGGCTATGGACCCCCACATGGCGACCGCCTGTCCACAGGCAGAGTACCAGCACTGGGGATGACTGTTCAGAAGATGGCAGGTGCCAGATTGGGAAGCCGGGTCGTCAGGACGCCCTGTGGCCCTCCTTTATGCCGCCTTCACACTGACTCACACCTGTTCAGTCATAGCTCTGGCTCTTACTGACCCACCCTGGGTGGGCCTATTCGCCTGAGGCAGTTCCAACTTAGAGTCCCCCACTTAGTGAACACGTCTGTAGGACTGGCCTGCTAGTTACCAGAGCAAGATATCTAACTGCCTGCCCTAGCAGATCTGACCGGTTTCCCCCCACTTGGTGCCATCCTACCACGGAGCTCCGGGCAGTTCACGGTGCTTTCCGCTAATGACCACTCTCTACAGCACCCACTCCTCCTGCCACGATTTGGCACCACTTCAGGCAGGTCCCAGGTTAGTGGGTGTGGAGTCAATGGGGAAGCAAGAAGTTCTTCTTTGGGTCTAATCCCACTTCACTCCCTAATTTGGCAGGCAGAACCCTCCTACCCTCAATGCCCTACTGTTTGTTTTGCACCCTCCAGAGAACGCGATCTTATCTCTCGTTCACCTTTTTTTCCATTGTTGGGAGTCCCACACTGAACCTCTGCTGATTCACAATGCTGTTCTTGGGGGGTAGAGATCCACTCATGTGTAGGAGACCAAGATCTATGCCTCTTTCTCTGGGAGCAGGAATCTGGGGGGGTTACCTTAACTCCACCATTTTTCTCTCCTCAACTGTATTTTCTTATTAAACATTCACAATCCTGAGCAGGACTTGTTATCCCCGTATACAGTGGAGAAAACTGAGAGTTATGTATCGTGATGCCTGCAGCACCTTCTGACGCTGTGATTGCAGCATTGGCAGAAGACCCAACCAAGTCCTGCAAGGGTTCCTGACCCATAATTGTGAGATAATAAACATTTATTGTTTTAAGCCACTATACTCTAGTGTAATTTTTAATGCAGCATTAGAATACTAGTGTACCTCCTAATGTCTCTTTGCAGTTTTTTTATATTCTCCTCTCCAACAGCATTTTTATTTTATTTCAGCATATTATGGGGGTACAAATGTTAAGGTCACCTATATTGTCCTTGCCTCCACCCCTCAAGTCAGAGCTTCAAGCATGACCATCCCTCAGATGGTGCATATCATACTCATTATGTATGTATATACCCATCCCCTTCTCCCCACTCCCATCTGCACAACACCCGATAAATGTTATTCCTATATGTCCACTTAGGTGTTGATCAGTTAATACCAATTTGCTGGTGAGTACACATGGTACTTGTTTTTCCATTCTCGGGATACTTCACTTAGTAGAATGGGTTCCAGCTCTATCCAGGAAAATACAAGCTCTATCCAGGAAAATACCATTGTTTCTTATAGCTGAATAGTACTCCGTGGTGTACATATATCACATTTTATTAATCTACTCATTGATTGAGGGTCACTTGGGTTGTTTCCACAGCTTTGCAATTGTGAATTGTGCTGTTATAAACATTCAAGTGCAGGTGTCTTTTTTATAGAGCGTCTTTTGTTCTTTTGGGTAGATGCCCAGTAATGGGATTGCTGGATCAAATGGTAGACCTACTTGTATCGCTTTAAGGTATCTCCATATTGCTTTCCACAGAGCTCACAGTAGTTTGCAGTCCCACCAGCAGTGTGTCAGTGCTCCTATCTTTCCGCATCCATGCCAATATTTATTGTTTTGGGATTTTTGATAAAGGCCATTGTCACTGGAGATACGTGATACCTCACTGCATTTTGATTTGCATTTCCCTGATGATTAGAGATGTTGAGCATTTTTTCATATGTTTGTTGGCCATTATTCTGTCTTCTTTTGAATAATTTCTGTTCATGTCCTTGGGTCACTCTTTGATAGGGTTGTTTGATTTTCTCTTGCTGATTTTCCTGAGTTCTAAATAGATTCTAGTTATCAGCCCCTTATCGGATGTGTAGCATGGGAAAATTTTCTCCCATTCTGTATGTTGTCTGTTTGGTCTCGTGACAGTTTCTTTAGCAGTGCAGAAGCTTTTTAGTTTGATCAGGTCCCACTGATTTATTTTTGTTGTTGCTGTGATTGCCTTTGGGGTTTTCTTCATTAATCCTTTGCCTAGGCCAATGTCCAGAAGAGTATTTCCAACATTTTCCTCTAGAATTCTAATAGTCTCATACCTTAGGTTTAAGTCTGTTACCCAGTGTGAGTTGATTTTTGTGAGAGTTGGAATGTGTGGGTCCTGCTTCAGTCTTCTACATGTGGCTACCCAGTTTTCCCAGCATCATTTATTGAAGAAGGATTATTTCCCCCAGCGTATGTTTTAGTCTGCTTTGTCGAAGATTAGATGGCTATATGAGAATGGTTTTCTATCTGGGTTCTCAGTTTTATCCCACTGGTCAATGTCCCTGTTCTTGTGCCAATTCCAAGCTGATTTATTTACTATAGCCTCATCGTATAGTTTGAAGTCTGGTAAATTGATACCTCCCGTTTTGTTTTTATTGCCTAGGATTGATTTTGATATACAGGTTCTTCTCTGGTTCCATACAAAGAGTAAAATTATTTTTCTATATATGTGAAAAATGATGTTGGTATTTTAATAAAGATTGCGTTGAATCTGTAGATCACTCTGGGTAGTAGAAACCAAGATCTAGACTCTAGGAAGACTCAATGATACTAGATGCCATTGCTTCCAGTACCTGAATCAGCAAACTTGCTTTCCCACTAGTTTTCCACCCTGATCATTGACCCAATTAGGAAACTTCAACTAAATTTTGTTCAAAAAGTCATTCTTCCTTATGTGCTCACTATTGCATAGCAGTCAATGAAGTGTTTGCCTTCACCTCTTATGGGTCTCAATTTTTACTTTGAGCACCACCCCCATTCAGAAGTAACCATTATTCTGATTTCAAAACTACAGATTAATTTTGCCTTATCCTGAACTTCATATAAATAGAATCATACAGTATGAAAAAAAAAATGTTGGTTCTGCCAACCCATGAGCATGGTCTGGTTTTCCATCTGTTTACCTCCTCTGCTATTTGCTTCCTCAGTGGTTTATAGTTCTCCCTGTAGAGGTCTTTTACCTCCTTAGTTAAATATATTCCTAGGTACTTTATTTTCCTTGTCGCTATTGTGAAGGGTATTGAGTCTTTGATTTGGTTCTCAATTTGACTGTTATTGGCATTTGTGAATGCCTCAGCAGTTTTATTTGTATGTCCTCCATTTGTTGTTCACTCCGTCTCCAAATGCTCATTGAGAACCCACTGTGTAAGTTTTAGAGGAATCCAGTGTTGAACAAAGAAAACCTGGAAATTTATGCACCAGGGAGAAAATAGCATCACACGTCCAGTTCACACTGAAACATTGCGCACTGCGTATCAGCCTATATGAGGTTCATAATCAGGCAAAGGAAAGCTAAGTAGAAGTCCAAATAGTGGTTAACTTTGGAGGGCTAATAACTGGGAGGCAGCACAAGGAAGGCTCACAGGGTACTGTTTGTGTTTTATATATGAGCATCCCTAATTTGAAAATCCAAAACCCAGAAGCTCCGAAATCTGAAATTTTTCATCACTGACTTGACACTCAAAAAAATGCTCATTGCATTTTCAGTCAAAATTTGCATTTTTCCAGTAAGGAGAGTGAAAGTTTTCCAAAATTCAAATTGTGAAACACTACTGGTCCCAAGCATATCATATAAGGGAAATTCAACCTATACTCATTTGGTCAAAATAAAAGTGAGATTTAAAATGTAAATTTTAAACTGACCAGGTAAGAGTCAGTCTCACAAGCTAAGCCTAGGCTAGACTAATTATTAGCCACATTGTTGTACAAATATGAGCTGAAATAGTTCTAGCTCTGACTTTATAGCACCCAATGCAAAAAGCAATTCCTAATATTATTTGTAAGTGCTTATCAGACAATAACTCAAGACAATTTCCCTCCATAGTCTGCATACTGTTTATGTCATTTCTATCCCAAATTCCTCTACAGTGTAAAAAAACAATGTGCATGTTCAACATATATATTTCACAAAAGAAAAATATGTGTGTATATTATGCACAACTACATCTACAGATATCTATATGCATATATTGATTGATACAAAGAGATAAAAAGTTACACATGCAACAACAGATATTATAGAAAATAAATAGTGTGCATGTTAAACATCTGGCTGTGATCATGTTGAACTGACATAAACTTCCAGAGGTAAGGAGAGAACCCAAGAAAAACAATAAAGCAATGCCCATGAACCTCAAGGATACAGTCTTTGTAAAGAAACCTTTTGCCGTCAATACACGATGGAGTCTTTGGGTGGTGGCAGCTGAAAATTGTCTAACAAATGGGTTGGGGGCATCTTCAGTTGGGATGGTCACACCCTCTTGGCTGCTCACAGCCACAGGAAGACTCATGTGGGTCAGAACTGTTGTACCTTACCGCACCAAATGAGCCCCATTCATTCTGCCCAGGACTGTGGACAACTCTGAAACATCCCAGGTCATTGAGGTGTCCCTCTGTCTCCAAGTACTTTCAGGAAAGCCATCTTTACATCTTTGTTCCTGAGGCTGTAGATGATGGGATTGAGGAAGGCAGAGACAACGTTGTAGAACAGCGCCAGCTTCTTATCCCGCTCAGGGTCATACCAGGAGCCGGGCCTCATGTACATCATAATGCCTGGTGCATAGAACATGGTGACCACAGTGATGTGGGAAGCACATTTGGAAAAGGACTTGATCCACACCCGGGAGGAGCGTATTCTGAAGATGGAGGCAAAGATGCGTATGTAAGAGGCCAGGATGAGGGAGAGTGGGACCAAGATCAGGGTGAAACCCAAGATAAAGTCCAACCGGTCATTGAAGGCTGTGTCTGCACAAGCCAACTTCAGGACAGCAGGGACCTCACAGAAGAAGTGGTTTATCTTGTGAGGGCCACAGTAAGGCAGACGCATGGTGAAGACAGTGTACACCAGAGACCCAACTATGCTAATGCACCAACACACTATGACCATCTTGATACAAATGGGACGGCTCATGAGTAGGGTGTAGTGAAGGGGGAAGCAAATGGCCACATACCTGTCATAGGCCATAATGGCATAGAGGACACATTCAACAATACCCAGGACCAAAAAGATGAACATCTGGGCAACACAAGCTCCCCAGGAGATGGTTCTCCTTGGAAACACCATATTAACCAACATCTGAGGCACAGTGGTGGTGACATAGCTCATGTCCACCATGGAAAGAATACTGAGAAAGAAGTACATGGGTGTGTGGAGGCGTGAGTCCAGGTAGATCAGGGTGGTGATGAGTCCATTGCCCAGCAGGGTGATGAGGTAAAGGAGGAGGAAGAAGATGAAGAGGGCCATTCTGACCTGTGGTTCACTGGAGAAGCCAAGGAGGAGGAACTCGGACACAGAGCTGTGGTTTTCCTTGCCAACGGTCTGCATGGTGATCTGCCTATTAAGGAGAGACAAACACTTCCCTGTTCTGTCCTTGGTCCTGGGGAAGGGAGGATGGGATTGACAGAACCCGAACCACAAACACACACAACAGCATGCACAGTAACTTTCATATTAGATCAAACCTTTGTTGAGTTGGACGAAAAGGTCAAGGAAGCTAGGGCAATAGGGCTGGGCAATAGGTCAGAAGTTCTGGTTCGTGCCTATAATGAAGCAAAGGATGCCTGACTGCTCACAGGGCCTTCTCTGGAAACCACCCTCACCATAGAAGACAAGGCATAGATAGCCACGTTTGTAGTGAAAACCCAGCCAACCCCTCACCACTGCTGAGTTTTCTCAGGGCTGCACAATTGTCCCAATCTGGAGTGAGCATCTAGATGCGTCTGCTGAGAACTTAACATGATGACACTGACTGTCTGTGTCTGTGGGCTGTGGGTATTGGGACACTGTCAACTCAGAGCTAGGGTGGTGGCAATGCAAAGTCACAATGCTGCAACTATAGAGGAGAGGAAATGGGGAGGTCCTACAGAGATGAGGAATGACATGCTAGGGACAGAGGGGACAGACCTCACAGCCCTGAGCACCCAAGAGATGGACCCCTGGCTCCTGGCTTGCTGCTCCCAGTCCCCCTGAGGCCTGCTTGGGCCTTGTTTCCTGTACCAGGTATAGGAGGAATTTTCTGTTGTGTCCTTAGAATTACCACCCCATGACCACATTGTTCCATTGTTCCCTGAGTGTTCCATAGTTGTCACTTACCCAGCTGTGTGACCTTGAGTGAATCATTTGTCCTCCCTTGGCCTAAGTCTCCCCATCTGTTTAATAGAGATAGAACATCTAAGGCAAGGAGCATATGAGATGCTGTAGAGCTAGACATCTTGACAAATATAAAATACCAGGCAAATAAAAAGGGTTAGTGTAAGTGGAATGAACTAGGAAATCAAAAGTGCTGGGGGTAGTCCTGGCTTGATCTTGGGTAACTCCATATCCCTCTCTGAGCTTCACAGCCCCATCTGTAATACGAGGCTGTTGGCCTCAATGGCCCCAAAGGGGCCTTCAAGCTCTTATGTTCTTTGGTACCAGGAGCACCAGCTGCTGACCTGTCATTGCCTCAGTGCCTGAGCACCATGGTGAGGGCTGAGCGCAGTAGCCCGTTGAGCAGGATTGTGTTGGCAGGAGATTCATTCCAGGAGCTGCAGACACACACCAGAGCCTTGGAAAATATACAGAACATAGACTCGGGCCTCAACACACCTGAGCCTGGTAACCTCTTTACCTACTCCCGAGTCACTTAGCCTCTCAGAGTCCCAGGGTCATTTGTAATATTGGGGTAATATCTGCATTGTGGAGACTGAAAGAAATATACCTGGTGTTTCGAAAGTGCAATAAATGCAAGCAATTATATCATGGGAGGCTCTGTGGAAGGACGTGTGGAGAGAAGAGAGAGCAGGTGCAGTAGAATCTTGAGCATCTGAGGTGCTAGAAGACAAGGCTGAATACCTGATCATGAGGACCGAGAGTCACGAGATGATGGAGGAGGAGTGGGAGATGGAAAAGCTGTCCCAGGCTGAATGGGCAAAAGAATATAGTGCTAGATGTGTGTTCTGTGCTTTCAGAAACACCAATAATTGGATGAAGGAGAAAAATGTCCCAGAGAAGGAAGGTTTGTGAAAGTAAGAGGAAGATGGGGCAGCTCAGCCTTGGACATTGAGAGGGGACCTTCAAGAGATAAGGTGTGGTCAGCAGTGCACATGTCAAACCCTGGCACCAAGACGACAGGGCTGAAAGAGCAGGTGCCCACATACTCCTGTCCCCAAATCCCACATCTTCCTTTGCCCCCGCCCACACCCCAGACCTGGACTCTTGCACAGGACCCCTCCATCTCTCCCCTCCCCATTCCCCACTAGCAGATACTGTCTCAGCAATCAGCCCCTATGGCTGGAATTCATGGCCTTTCTCAATCTGGTTCTAACCATTTTTGTTTAATTTTCTAGATTAAAATGGGTATGAATGTTTTAGTTTAAATGAATCTCTTTTGTCATGCTGGAGTCCCAGCTATAGGTGTGCCCATCACCCAAATAGTGTTCACTGGACCCATTGGGTAGTTTTTTACCCCGGCTCCGGCCTCTCCCCCCATTTGATTTCCACTGAGTTTTACCTGCCTCTGGGTAAAAATGTGTGCTCATCAGTCAGTTCCAATTTAATAACAAGTACATGTAATGTTGTTTCATCCTTAAAAAAGAGATGAATTAGTACCTTTTGCAACAATCTGGATGGAACTGTAGAACATTCTCCCCAATGGTTCTAACCAATTTTCATGTCCATGTGATTCTCTATTTACCTCAGTGAGACTTCTGAACCATGATGCTAACACATGACCCCTAAAAGGATCCTAGTCTGGGCCGCGGGGAGTCTCCTGCCATGGAGACACAGATCTTCCAGGCTAGCTGGCTTCCTCAGTGCCTGCCGCACATGCCATCACCTTCTGCTCCAGCTGTTCCTCGCTGAGAATGCCTTCCCTAATCCATTCTGCCTTCTACCTCCCACTCTTCCTCCTCATCTGACCAGTCCAGCCTCGTTTATTTTATGTGTTTATTGTCTTTCCTGCCAGGCTGAAGGCACAGGTGTATCTCTTTTACATCTGTCCACAGTGTCTAGCATAGAGATGGCAAATGTTCAGGGCTTGACAAAACCCTGGGCTCCTGATAGTGTCAGTGCTTTGGGAAAGAGTGTAAGCGTCCGTTCAGCCAGGAGAAAGTAGGGATGGGCAGACTGGTTTTTCTAATTTTCTGTGCTTTAAGATCAGAGTCTGCTCTACCTTCCACCAAGCTAATAAGGGGCAGGACGAGGACTGAAGCCTGGGACTCTGGCTGCATAGCCTGCCAGGCTCTGGACCACTGCGCCTCCTGCTACTGGCAAAGGCAAGGTAAAGACGCAGTTAGGTCCAGCCCTCTCACCAGCTAAGCTTCTATTTATAGCCACCCTTCTCTCTCCACCTGCCAATGTTCCCCTGTCCCTCCCAGACCCTGGGCTTCTTGTAGACAAGAAGAGAGAAGATGCCTCGTCAGGGCTCCCACTAGGGAGCCCCAGGACACTATCTGGTGCCGAGGTGGGAAGGTGCCCCTGAGAGGCACGAGCGCAAGTCAGGAAATGGCCATGAAAGTTCCCTGGACAGAGATGGGCTCCGCTCAGCAAGGGCAGTTCTCTCTCCACTCATGCCAGTGGGTGGGGAGAGAAGACTGGGGTAGGCCTCCTTTGTCCATTGCTGGGGACGCCCAGGGAATCAACTTGCCCAGCCTCCCTCAGTGCCACCTACACATGCTTGTCCTTCTGCTTGAGTGGCCTCCTTCCCTCCTGTGGCAGCACCAGTCTGTTTTGTCTGTTACATGAGGTGCAGGAGAAAGCAGTTCCTCCCCTCCTTAGCTCTGCAGGGGGATGCTGTGCCTCTCTTAAGTGTCCTGGACCCGGAGCAGCCCTGGAGGGAGGCGCTCCTGTTGGCAGATCCAAGGGTCCTGTTGGCATCAGAACGGGGCTGGAGAGTTTCCAGCCCCTGAAAAGCCCTGGGGACTCCCTGTCTGTGCTGGCAAACGCAGCACTAAGCCTCTGGGCAGGACGAAAGATACAGGCAGAAAGTTTAATGACTCTGAGATAGTCTGGGCTTGGATCTGGAGAGCTTAGTATCCTTTTGAAGTTTCCATTGGGGACTGAAATTTCTTCCCACTGAGACCTCAGACTGGCTGGCAAGGGGGTCGTGTGGCTGAGCTGCCACATGCCTGTGTGACACAATGATGATGCTAATAAGAAGTGCTGTGTTTCTTTGTCAAACCTGTTTGTGTGCCTTTTACATCCTCAGGCGTCTTATCCAAGGCTGCAACCTTAAATAGGGGGAAAGCTAGGCTTTGGATACAATAGTCCTCCTTTACCTGTGAAGGATGAGGGAAAAATGCAGTTTCCCGACCACATAGCAGAAATGCTGTGCCGGCCTGCAGTGCTCAGCAAAATTGTTACAAAGTAAACTCAACAGGTGCCAGGAAAAGTGCTCAGCACTTTCTTGCCCTGAAATTGCCAGCTGCAATTGGCCCTGACTGTTTTAGAGCTGCTTCAGTTGTCCTTAGCTAATTCCAACACTAAAATTCCCACCTAGTGGGAAATTGCAATATCATTAACATAACATGGGTTGTATGACAGTGTATGATGATGGTACTGCACCTGCATGAATTGTTTCACTGTGAACAAGCAAAATTATAATGTAAACACTTTGCATTACTCACTGGGCAGAGACTTAAAGCAACACCACAATGGGCAGATGCTGATTTTGCATGCACGAAGCTCTGTGGAAGACATTCCTGTGCCCCCAGGAGCAAGCGCCCTAGTAAGTCACCTCTAATAAACTCACCTGACTCTCAAGGTAGTCTTGCTTGAGTCATTCTTTGGCCTCTCAGTTCCCTCTTAGTTTGGGGGGTGTTTGTTCTATACCATCCTGGGATTTTCCAGGGACAGGGATATGTTCCAAGATGCCCAGCAGATACCAGAACTACAGATAGTACTGAACCCTGTAGGCACTATGTTTTTCTCTACACGTACATACCAATGAAAACATTTAATTTATAAATTAGGTATGGTAAGAGCTTAGAAACAGTAACTAATAATAAAGTAGAACAATTACATCAATGTACTATAATAAAAGTTACGTGAATGTGGTCTCTCTCTCTCAAAATATCTTCTACTGTACTCACTCTTCTTGTCATGATGTCAGATGATAAAATGCCTACGTGATCAGAGGAAGTGAGGTGGATGACGGAGACTTTGTGCTGTAGTCTTAGGCTACCACTGACCGTGAACAAAAGCATCAGGATGCCGCAACAGTTTATCTGACAACCAAGATGACTGCTAAGTTAGTAAGTGGTGGGTGGCACATACAGTACGGATATGCTGGACAAAGGGATGCTTTGTGCCCCTGGTAGGAAGGAACGGGATGAACTGAGAATTTATCACACTGCTCAGAACAGCACACAATTTAAAACTTAGGGATTGTTTGTTTCTGGAATTTTTCATGTCATATTTTTGGACCACAGTTGAGTGCAGGTAACTTAAACCATGGATAAAGAGAACTGTCATATAAATGCTCCTGACATTTATTAGTGTCCTCATAACTACCATATTTTCAAGACCTACTAATTTCCTCAGGTACCTACTCAGGGCCACATACCCTATTGTGGTATAAACGCTACCAAATCTATTACATAACAGTCCCTACCTACTATTGAACACCTTCTCTTATCAGATGCTACCTGGTCATTACACCTAATATAATTAGCACATTGATTGCCACACTGGCAAAGAATTTTTTCCCCTGGGGACATGGTGTTTTATTACGAAAATAGACTGAAAACTTTAAAAAAGTGATCCTTTCTAATTTAATGAAAAATTTGTTATTTTTTATTGCTTTCTGTAGTTTGGCCCAGGGGGCCACCTACCACATAACATGGTAGGTGGCTACAGCATGATCAGTAGCCTTCACAGCACGGGGTTCCCAAGGTAAAGAGACATGTGAGTTTTTTTGTTTTTGTTTTTTTGTTTTTTTAAAGGTACTCAAATGTCAATTTTATTGCTTATGCACACATTTATTTGCTACTAGGAAGTAAAAATACAGCACAAAATTTCCTTTCATTCCAATTTTTGAAAACCAGAAAATCAATTAACTAACATATGCTTCTCAGGCTCAGAACTTGCATAAGTTAAATACAACTCACAATGCAGTTAATGTCATAATCGTCACAACAAGTTCGATATGTCATTGATAGACTAAGAGGTTCAGAGAGTTTAAAAGAATCAAGTGGTTTGTTCCCACCCCACAGCAGGTAAATCGTATAGCCCAAATCTAAACTTAGACCTGTCAGATTCCAAGTCACTGTACTGCAGCGTTTCTATCGCTAGAAGCAACGCTGGTTTACAGGGTGTGTGTAGTCCGGCTGTGGAATGCTTCCAAGGCTGGGTGCAGGAGCCAGCTGGTTGAAGGGACAGATGTGCAGCCTTCCTCTGATCCACTCTGAGGATGCTTCCCCAACTAAGTTCTCTCTTGAGTCTTTCTAGAATTCCAAGAGAGAAAGGCAAGAGACTAGCTTGGCCTCACTAACAGATGCAGGTCAGGGCTCACTGGAAGGGAGCTGCATCATGGGTGAGGGCCATTGACCAATTGTGAGAGATGGTCCGGTCTCACAGGGTAGAATTTAGATTCTTTTCTTGTGTGTATTTCTTTCTGGTCACTTACTCAAGAAACTTAACTTCCCTGAGGCTCAATTTTTTTAACTGCAAAATTTGGATAACACTATGAACTTCACATGGTCTGAGGATTAAGTGAGGTGAGGTTTTTAGGCATTGGACACCATGAACATAATATGTGCTAAAGAAATGGGAGAAACTTTCATCATCATCATCATCATGATCTTGATTCTTCTGACATAAGACAGCGAGGAAATGGACCAGATGGGCTGAGCCCACACCTGTGCCCCTTTGAAGCCAGTCTTCATTCCAGCATACATCTCTGTCTCTCTTCACCTGACACTTGGCCATGGTGCAGTAGGATTCAATTTGTTAAAATTCTGTTAAGAATTTTTGCATCTGTGTTCATGAGAGATATGGGCCTATGGTTTTCTTGTAATATCTTTTGTTGGTTTGGGTATCAGAGTGTTAATGGCCTCACAGAATGAGCTGGGAACTCTTTGTGCCTCTGAAAGTTTCTAGAAGAGTTTGTGCAGATTTTTAATTATTTCATCCTTAAATGATTGGTAGAATTCACAAGTTAATCCATTTGAGTCTAGAGTTTTCACTGCGGAAGAGTTTTAACCACACATTCAATTTTTAAAATAGATATATTTCGGGGCCCAGCACAGTGGCTCACGCCTGTAATCCTAGTGCTCTGGGAGGCCGAAGTGGGCGGATTGTTTGAGCTCAGGAGTTCGAGACCAGCCTGAGCAAGAGCAAGACCCTGTCTCTACTGAAAAATAGAAAGAAATTAGCTCAACAACTAACAACAACAACAACAACAACAACAAATATATATATATATATATGTATATAGCCAGGCGCATGCCTGTAGTCCTAGCTACTCGGGAGGCTAAGGTAGAAGGATTGCTTGACCCCAGGATTTTGAAGTTGCTGTGAGCGAGGCTGATGCTATGGTACTCACTCTAGCCTGGGCAACAGAGTGAGACTCTGTCTCAAAAAAATAAATAAATAAGATAGATATATGTCTAGTCAGATTATATATTTCTTTTCAAGGGAGCTTTGTTACTTAATGTCTTTCAATGATGTTCATTTTATCTGTTATCTAATTTATTGAAAGAAATTTATTTATAATCCTTTATTACTTTTTAATGTCTATGTAATCAATAGTGATGTTACCCTTCTCATTTCTGAAATTGGAAATTTGTCTTTTACCTTGTTTCCTCATCAGTTGGGCCACAACATTGTTTTTTTTTTTTTTTATCATACATTGAATTTATTCCTGCTTTCCACTTTGCTGTAAGGTAAAACATAATATTGGGAATAGTTGCTCTAAAGGAGCATTTTCCATAAGATAAATTATATTTGAGATATTTTAGGGGAGTTTCTTCAAGGAGTTGTGATAAATATATTTTTATTTATTTATTTATTTTTTCACAACATTGTTAATATTATTTGTCTTCAGAAAAAAACAAGACAAAACATTAGCTTTGATTTCATGGATTTTTCTCTATTTTTTTTCTGTGTTCCATTTCACTGATTTCCTATTCTTTATTATTTCCTTTTTTATTTGTACTTTGAGTGTAATTTGTTCTTATTTATTTAGTTCTTAAGATGGAAGCACAGGTCATTGATAGGAGATGTTTTTTCTTTTTTAGTATAGACAATTTAGTGCTATAAGTTTCTCACTAAGTACTGTTTAGGTATAGCCAGTAAACAGAGCATGACTCTGTCTCAAAAAAAAAAAAAAGAAAGAAAGAAAGAAAGAAAGAAAGAAAGCAAACATACTGTTTAGCTACATCTCACAAATTTTGATATATCGTGTCTTCATTTTCATTGGTTCCAAATATGTTCTAATTTTTTATTTTCCTCTTTGATTGACAGAGTTTTTTTTTTAGAAGTGTGTTTTTAATTTCCAAATATTTGGACATTTTCTAGATGTATTTCTTTCATTGTCTTTCAGCTTTTGATGTCTGAAAAATTCTTTATTTCACCTTGATTTTTTTAAAGATATGTTCTTGGGGTAAACGTTCAACTTAGATGGATTTTTCCCCCTTCCTTTCAGAACCTGCAAGACATTGCTTCATGGTCTCTTGGCTTCCATTATCATTGATGAGAAGTCAGCTGTCATTCTTATCTTTGGTGCTCTGTATGTTATCTTTCTTTGTCTAGCTTAAGAGTAGCACTGGTATTAAGCAATTTGATTATGATGGGTCTTGTTATAATTTTCTTCATATTTATTTTTAATTGAGCCTGCCTTAGATCTGTGAACTTTTAGTTTTAATCACATTTGGGAAATTTTATAATTAATATGTGACAATATTAATATATAATTAATAATTATTCATTATTTTTTCAAATATTTTTGCTTTCCTTCTATTCTCTTTTTGGAACTTTTATGAAACATGTATTAGGCCATATGAAATTGTCCCACAGTTCATTGATACTCTGTTCACTTTTAAAGTCTTTTTTTCTGTGTTTTGCTTAGTTTTTATTACAATTTTGCTATGAATATTAATCTTTTCTTCTATAATCTCTAATCTAATGTTAATCTCACCCAGTGCATTTTTCACCTAACATATTGTAGTTTTCATCTACATATGGTTTTACAATTACATGTAAGTCTTAGATTTATGTTCTTCATGTATCTCCTTAATAAGTTCAGTCTTTCTTGTAGGTTTTTAAACATAAGGAATATAAATATATTGACCCTTTTATGTCCTTATCAACTTATTCTATCATATGTGTAATTTCTCAGTCAGTTTTAACTGAATTATTTTCCCCATTGTTTTAGGCTGTTTCCTTTTGTTTCATTGGACTCCTGATAATTTTTTATTGGGCATCAGACATTTGAATCTTACCTTGTTGATTCAACATATTGGATAGTTTTTGGATTCTTAATAAATATTGTTGAGGGTTTTCTGGAATGAAGTTAGGTTGCTTTTAAACATTTTGACTGTTTTGAATTTTGCTTTTAAGTTTTGTGAGGTGACACCAGAGCAGCATTCAGTCTGGCTAGCAGGGGTAGGAAATACCTCTGGTCGTATATGCGCTCTGAAAATTGTTCCCACTAATCCTTCCACTTGTTTTCTCTGCCTTGTTTCCTCCCTTCCCCATCCTCCAGTAATTTTCACACACACATGCATTGATCAGTACTCAGCTGAACACTCAAGTGGGACCCTCTGCAGATCTCTGGAGCTCTTTTTTCTAGCAGCTTTCATTTTCCCAGGACCCTGCTCCATGAACTCTACATACCTTGGCCCCTCTGAACTCCCAACTCTATCTCCTCCACCCAGGAGACCACTAATCTCTGCTGTGTTCTCGATCCCCAAGACACAGCCTGGTTACTCTTTCTAAGCAGCAACTTGGAGAAATTGTAGGGCTCACTTCATTGGTTTCTCTTATCTCATAGACCACTGTCTTTTTAGCCTGATATTCAGTGTTCTTGGAGAACCTTATTTCACATATTTTGTTTGGATTTTTAGTTATAATTTGGAAAATAATTTTGATTCCTGTTACTTTGTCCTGTCTGGGAACAAAGTCTATAACAGGTATCTCTATATTTTATAACTCTCACTCAATTCAGTAATTATTTGGAGCCAGGAAATCTTACCACACTGTAGTGACATGCAATTTGGTATCATTTCTAATAGAAAAAAATGGAATCAAAACTGTATGTCCAACGATACGTGCAGAATTCCTTGCAAATAAATGTTATGAAGTACATGCAAGTGGATGGTAAATTGCTTATCATATAATATTAAATCTTTTAAAAAGTCAGAATAATTGATCCATTAGGATTTGCCTGCATAAAACAGAAAACCTAACTAATAATGGCTCAGAAATATACAGGAATTTTTTTTTCATATAACAAAATGTCTTGAGGTGAGCAGCTATGTGTATTAGCTCACAGCTGAATACTCTTAGTAGGAGACCACTGTGATTCTCTTGAGTCTTTTCCACATGATCTCAAGAGAGTTTGCCCAATTCCAAACATTACATTTGTATTCATGGTGAGACAAAGCGGGTTTGAGGGATGGGGTTTCTTCATAGTCACTATCTCCTTTGTTAGGAAAACAAATATTTTCATAAAAACTCCCTAGTGGAGTTTCTCCCTAAGTCTCACTGGATGGGACCTGGTTCCATATCTACCTTTGCTGAAAGAGATTATGGGAAACGAAGAAACAGGGTTGTCATTTGTGCTTGGACTGCTCATGACATATTGATTACTCTAAACAAATGTTGTAAGTAAAGGCATGGTTCCATTGGCAAAAAAGGGGGAAATGGATAATCGACCAACTAGTGTGTCTCAATAAAATTGAATCTATAGTGTGATATCAACCAGGCAAGAGAGAGAGAGAGAAAAAAAACCCACTATCATTTTAGCATAGAAAAAATTAAAAAGAAACATTAAGAAGTCACAATGGAAATTTTCTTCACTGTGTGGAACTAAAGGGTAATTTTTTCTTCTTTCTATTCTTTCCGGGTTTATCAATTTTCTCAGTGAGTGTGGATTACTTTTGTAATTCAGGAACCTGGAGAATTCTAGTGGAGATTATCCTAGGTATAAGGAATCCACAGTGGAGTAACATCTGGACCGAGAACCGAGACTCCCTATTTTCCCCTCAGCCTCTGTCGCCTTGCAGCTCAGAGATCTCAGGAGCAGTTCCGGCTCTGGAAGGCTCCCTGCTCTGGTCGGCTTGTCCTGTGCCGTGGCGATGGATGGGTGTTGGGGATGGGTTAGGAGTACCGCCCGTGTGTTCAGACAAAACTGTGGTCATAATCCCAGCTTCACATAGGATACTTACTGCTCCAAGCTCCATTTCTGTCTCTGTAAAATGGGGATCATAAATGCTGCAAGGATTTGTTAATAGCACATCTCACATGCCTGGCCCATAATAATCACTAAAAAAAATACCAATTAAATGCCAGTGTGATTATAATATAGGGAACACAGCTCCGTTGTATAGAGGAAAGGCAGGCTCTAGGAAGCTACGTGACTTGCCTAGGTCACAGTGACCAAGTCTATCTGACTACAAATCCCTTGGTCTTCTGCTGCACCAGTGACTTTCCCAGAGGATGTTCTTTGGGGCCCTTGGCTGCTGAGCAGAGGGGCGGGGTGATCCGTGGCTGTCAGCAGGGAGTGTCTGCTGGGGCTGCCGTCTGGCACTGGAGATCTTGACAGGAAGCAGGGGTCCAGCTTGGGGATGATGGGCGGGATCAGGACGAGAAGGGCGTATTAGAGGAGATCAGCGACCCGGGCAGCCCCACATCCCGTCCTAAGGAAAGGTGAGGCAGGTAAGGGCCACTGCAGTGTAACACAGGCTGGGACTCAGGAGGAGAGGGGAGTGTGGGTGGCGGGGAGGGGGAGGAGCAGAACACGGGCACAGGGTGCTTTAGAGAACTCACCATCAACCTCAGAATGGACCAGCTCTGGCTTTTAGCTGGTACAGGAAAGGTTTGTGCAGGGCAGAGTCTCAGCCGCCTAAGCCGTCTTGAGAGAGTGAGCCTCCTGGGCTATGTGAACAGCACTGGAGCACCCTTGCCAGGGAGGCTGCAGAGAAGCTGGGTGTCCTAGTCACCAATGTCAGGACAGCCTTCAGACCCAGGCTTGGGGAATCTCTGAAGTTGTCCAGAGCAGACCGTGAGATCCTGGGTGTTGCTGAGGGCTCAGGGAGGGCCCTGCAACCCAGGGCACACGAGAGTACGATTCCGAGCCTGCTGGTTTGGGACTGCTGATCAGTCCCGGCAGTCCTGGGTGCAGGCCCCTCCCAGGCACAGAGGCTCTGTAGAGGACTGGGCTTGCCCTCCTCACCCTGCAGGGGGGGGACCAGGTGTGGGGGACTGTGGGCTGGGTCAGCATCATTCTCTGAAGATGCTCCTGGAGGCTGCAGAGTGCATCAGCTCCTTAGAAACAAGGCTGGCTTTGTCCCCTCCCCCATCTGCAGGGCTCCATCAGCAGCCTGCCCCAGTCAGCTGCCTGCCCCAGCTTCACTCCACCTGCCTTTGGGCCATGATTCCGGCTCCTCCTGCGCCCTCTCACTTAGCTCTGTCCTGGAGGAGGCGGGGAGTGAGCGAGTACGTGGTGTGGGGTGGAGAAGACCCGTCTGCAAGCCCCTCGGCCTGACCACGTCCTTGCCACGGACGCTCAGAGAGTCTGTGCTGCCTGGTGGTGATGAGTACAGGCTGTGTGTCAGCCACAGCTGTGGCCCCGGGCTGGGTGTGTCACTTTCCTTACTGTAAAGTGGGTATAGTAACGGTCCCCACTCACAGGATGGTTATGCCTAGCCTCTGGTATGGCTTTACCTGTTTCCTGCAGCATGTGTCTGATCCGATTGGTCAGTTCCTGTATTTGCTGTTAAATCTTTCCCCATCGCCCCAGTTATAGGGATAAAATAGAATCCTGAATGTAAAGCATACAGTAAGGTGCCTGGCGTGTAATACTCTGTTATTGTTATAATTATTATTATCAGCTGGGACAGGGACATGGTAGAAAGACTCATGACATTCAGTGCCAATTCTTCCAACCCTCCCTCCAACTGACTTGTGCCCTGATGTGTCCTGAGGGACCGTGACCTGCAGACACAGGCAATTCTTTCCTGACCTCTGGGAATGAGAGATAAAAGCATAGGAAGAAAGGGAAAGTAATCGTTCCTGTGTCTTTGCTTCTGGCTTCCCGGGTCTCCCAGTCCGTGGAGGGCTCAGTAAGCATTCATGGGTCTTACGAGGTGCCCGGCTCTGCATTGAGTAAGGAGGTTCAAAGGGAAACGGCAGGTCGTGTGCAGTGGAGCCCGGCTGCTCCGTGGGGATGTGTCTGACGTGCAGAGTGTCCGAGTTATCTGGGGCTTGCCTCCGGCAGGGACAGAGCCCAAGGAGCTGACCAGCTGGCAGCCAGGTGCTCTGGATCCTAGTCTTAACCCTGCCACACACTCCCATTGTGACCTGGAGTCTCTCTCCTTCCTACCTCAAATCCATTTCTGTGTGTCCTCTGTCGAGATGGCCTCTGAGGCCACTGTGACACTTTCTGTGTAAGCACTTGAACAGATCTTCTCTCTTAAGCATCAACCGCACGAACCTGCCGTGTAGCCTGGGGACCACAACCAGTCTTGCTTTAAATAGTGAAGCCAAGATATTGGTCTGATTCTCTTAGACTTTTCCCCGTAGACAAGGGAGCCATAGAGGAGGGCCCTGGTCAGGTTTTTGTGTTAGCAAGAGTACTCTCAGGGCCAGTGCAGAGAAGGGGCTGGGTAGTGGGTCCAGGGGGAGGACAGAAATGAGACCAGGTGAGAGAGAGATGCCTCGTGTCTGAGCTCGACATTGCAGTGGATTGGAGAGGGATGGACTGGTGTGAGAGGCATTTTGGAGGTGGCAGCAATGGAACTTGGGGACAGATAGGATGTAGGGGGATCAGACAGAGTCTGTGCATGAGCAAGAGTGTTTGTGCACTTATCTGTATGCATATACTCATATGATTAAACTGAACCCAACACGATTCTTCACACTCATGACTTGCCTTTTTCTCTCAGGAATCAAGGACAGAGCATGTCAGTGAACTGATGGCTGGGACTGGTGGAGCTCTGGGAGCTCTGGGTTTGCTGGACAGGGGAAGCCCTGTTTCTGATAAAGAATGTGCGAGACTTGGTTTCTCCCACACATTCCCTCTCTGAGCCTCAGCTTCCCCAGCCGTGAGGCGGGATGATGGTCCCTGCCCTGTACTTATCACACACTTGTCATGAGGCTCAAAGAGAGAGGGGGTGTCAAGGCATTTTGTGAGGCACAGCCCAAAAGCTGACTTCTATATTTTTGGCCCAAATGGAGGCACAGAGGCCAGGCTCGTCATGGTAGATGGTGACGTTGCTTCTGTCCCCTCACAGGGGGTTTCTGCTTCCAGTGCCTGAGAGCTGGGCAGTGTGTCCCCAAGTACTTGTAGAGGCTGCTCTACCCTCTCAGCAGAGTCAGGGCGGGGTGCAGGGCCCAGGGGTTCAGGGAGCCCGAGTCCTGGTTGTGGACCAGCACCTGGTTTGCAATAGCTTGTCCCTGACCACAGCCTGCCCTGGCGGTTCAGCCAGGCCTCACAGTCTTAAACATCTTATCTCAAAGAAAAATCCCATTTGTTGGCTCTGTATAAAAAATTGAAAGATGAGATACGCCTGCACATTTTTTCCCTCTAGGCCCCAGTGTGGAATATGCTGACATCTTTGGGTTGCTTTTTCCTAGGTAAAATGTGGCTTGCAAAGTAGGTATTAGTATTCATTTTTATAGCTGAGGAAACAGAGGCACTGGGCTAACAGCTGGTGTCACACAGCAGGCAGAGTGAGAGCCGGTTCAGGAGAACAAGCTGTCTCTGAGACCATCCCCTTCCCACCCTGCCATGCGCCTTCTCTCCCTTCAGACCACCGGGCCCCTGCACCATTATCTGTTGTGCAGATGAGGAAACTGAGGCAAACCTAAAGAAACAACGTGACCTACAAAGGCTCTTTGGTGAAAGGCAGGGATTTAATAAAGAGAGTAGTCTGCCAGCCATCTGACAGCTGTCAGGCAACAGCTGTGAAGGTCCTGGGAAGGTTCCTGGCACATAGGAGAGTCAAACTGTGTGCTGTCCTTTTGGCCAAAGTCAAGAGGCCACGTCAGGTATAGAACGTAGATGCAGGTTCTTGTGAAGACTCATCCATGGTGCTCCCAGGGAGAATGAGGAGATTGGGGGACACGTAGATTGGGGTTAGATACATTGGTGTCAAGAGGGGGAGGAACGCTGAGAAAGCATCAGGACACTCCATTCGCTAAGTACCGGCAATGCATTTGACATTTCTTCAGAGACAATGTCCTTTCCTTGTTCCTATGAAGAAACTGTGGTTCAGAGGGGTGAGGCTGAGATAGAGCGAAGGGCCAGTGAGAAGCTAAAAGAGTGGATGTGATGCTGGGTTTCGTGGGGAGAAGGAACAGAGGGTGGACATCCAGGGCGGTGGAACTGACGCTGGGCATGAGTTCTCAGGGTGTTTGCTCGCCCAGCTGGGACCTGGATGCCAGTCTCCTGTCTGGAGGACCACGAAGAAATGTAGTTAACATTTATTAAGCATCCACCCCATGCTAGGCCTTCTGTGGGATGACTGTCATGCCAAAATGTCATTCCCTCCTTGCAGCTGACCTGTAACCAAGAGACAACTGCTCTCATTTTGTACTTGTGCAAGCAATCTGCACAAGGCAGGGGGAAGGGAACATGCCTTGCTTAAGGTCAGTCACCAGCAAATTACACAGCCTGAGATGGGGTGGGTGGGTAGTCAGAGACTGCCCTGGCCTGTGGACAGACTGAGGGTAAAATTAATGTGGGAAAATAAATTGATGTCTTCAAAAGGACAAAGTGGGTTCTCTCTCTGTCACAGACCTCTGAAATCTGCCAACTTGCATAGAGTTTGTACACCAATGTTTCCTTGTAAATACCTGGTTGCAGGAAGGACACTCAGGTGCTTCACTAAGAAGAGGCTGCCAAGGGGAATTGAGATCAGCCAGTCCACTGCTCCATTTCACAGCTGAGGACACTGAGGCTGTGATGGTCAACGACTGGTGGGTTACAGGCACAGCCAGTACTAGATGTGACACTCTCCTCTTCATAAACATCCCAGGAGTAGTGGCAGTGGACAAGAGCAGGGAGATGGACTGTCTTGTTGGGGGGGTCATGCTGTTTCATCGTGACTGGGCACTGACCACTACCCAGCCCCACCAGTAGCCCCAGCAGTAGCCACAGCTCCTTAGCCAGTCCCTTGTCTGAAATCTGCCTTTCTTTTTCATTGAAAGGTAGGACATGATGCGAGAGCCCAACCAGTCCTTTGTGACAGAATTCATCCTTCTGGGCTTCTCCGTGGGCCCCAGGACCACTCCTCTGCTCTTCCTGGCCTTCCTGCTGATCTACCTGTTGATTATTCTGGGCAACGGCTTGATCACCACCCTCATCTGCCTGGATTCACGCCTCCACACCCCCATGTACTTCTTTATTGGCGTCCTATCCATGTTGGACCTGGGCTACACCACTACCACTGTGCCCCAGATGTTGGCACATCTGGCCAGCCAGAGGAAGACAATCTCTTTTGCTAGCTGCGTGGCCCAAATGTACATTTTCTTGGTGCTGGGCATCACCGAGTCCTGGCTCTTTGCCATGATGTCTATAGACAGGTATGTGGCCATCTGCCACCCACTCAGGTACAAGGTCATCATGAG
>VSMD01129238.1:0-12412 GCA_008750895.1 Mirza zaza
TGGAATTTATTCATCTTATAACCGAAAGCTTGCACACTTTGAGCATCTCCCCATGTTTTCTCACTGTCCCAACACTCACTTACTGTCTTTGAAGTTTTGTGGGATTTGTAATGATGTCTTTTTAAAAAAATTATTCATTCTTTCAGAATTTCAGCATATTATGGGGGTACAGGCATTTCGGTTACATATATTACCTTCGCATATCCCAAGCCAGAGCTGCATGTATGCCCATCCCTCAGACAGTGTGCTCCAGACCCTTTAGTTATGAATTTACCCATCCCCTCCACTCGTCTCTCAGCTTTCTGGCACCCAATTAATACTACTTCTATGTGTGCATCTAAGTGTTGATCTGTTAATACTAATTTGATGATGTGTACATGATTCTTGTGATACTTCACTTTGATGAATGGGCTCTAGCTCCAACCAGGATAATAGAAGATGTGCTAGTTCTCCATTGTTTTTTATGGTTGAGTAGTACTCCCTCATAGACGTATACTACATTTTATAAATCCAGTCATGTATTGATGAACACCTGGGTTGTTTTCACATCTTTGCAATCATGAATTTTGCTGTCATAAACATTCAATTGCAGATGTTTTTATTATAAAATGACTTTATTTCCTTTTAGTAGATGTCTAGTAATTGGATTGCTGGATCAAATGGTATTTCTATTTTAGTTCCTTGAGATATCTCCATATTACCTACATAGAAGTTGTACTAATTTGCAGTCCCACCAGAGGTGCAAGAGTGTTCCTATCTTTCCTATCCACACCAGCATTTGTTGTTTTGATACTTTTTGACAAAAGCCATTCTCCTTGTAGTTAAGTGATATCTCATTGTGGTTTTGATTTGCTCGTCCCTGATGATTAGAGATGTTGAGCACTTTTTCGTATATTTGTTGGTCATTATTCTGTCTTCTTTCAAAAAGTTTCTCTTCATATCCTTTGCCCAATTTTTAATGAAGTTGTTTGATTTGTTCTTGTTAATTTTCTTAAGTTATATATAGATTATAATTATCAGCCCTTTATGGGATGTGTAGCATGCAAATATTTTCTCCCATTCTTTAGGTTGTCTATTTGCTCTAATGATAGTTTCCTTGGCTGTGCACAAGCTTTTCAATTTGATCAGGTCCCATTTGTTTATTTTTATTGTTGCTGTGATTGCTTTTGGGGTCTTCTTCATAAATACTTTACCTAGGCCAATGTCTATAAGAGTTTTCCCAACATTTTCTTCTAGAATTCTTATGGTTTCATGTCTTACGTTTAAGTCTGTTATCCACCATGAGTTGACTTTTGTGAGAGGTGACACGTGCTGATCCAGTTTTAATCTTCTGTGTGTGACTATTCTGTTTTCACAGCACCATTTATTGAATAGGGATTCTTTTCCTCAATGTATATTTTTGTCTCCTTTGTCAAATATTAGATGACAATATGAGGATGGTTTTATATCTAGGCTCTTATTCCTGTTTCAAAGGTCTATATCTCTATTCTTGTGCCAGTATGAAGTGGTTTTGGTTATTATAGTCTTGGAATATAGCTTGAAGTCTGGTATACTGGTGCCTCCTAATTTGTTCTTTTTGCTTAAGATTGCTTTGACAATACACGGTCTTCTCTGGTTCTGTATGAAGCATAGAATTATTTTTCTAGATCTGCAAAAAATGATGTTGGTATTTTGATAGGGATTACATTGATTCTGTAGATCACTTTAGATAGTTCAGATCTTTTAACAATATTGATTCTGCCAATCCATCAGCATGACAGGCCTTTCCATCTATTTACATCCTCTGTAATTTATTTTCTCAGTGTTTTGTAGTTCTCCCTATTTAGGCCTCTCACATCCTTAGTTAAATGTATTCCTAAAAATTTAAGTTTCTTTTATGCTATTGTGAAAGGTGTTGTATCTTCAATTTGATTTTCAGCTTGATTGTTATTGGCATATATGAAAGCTACCGATTTGTGTGCATTGAATTTTTTTTTTGAGACAGAGTCTTACTTTGTTGCCTGGGCTAGAGTGCTGTGGTGTCAGCCTAGCTCACAGCAACCTTAAACTCCTGGGCTCAAGCGATCCTCCTGCCTCAGCCTCCCAAGTAGCTGGGACTACAGGCATGCACCACCATGCCAGGCTAATTTTTTCTATATATTTTTAGTTGGCCAATTAATTTCTTTCTATTTTTAGTAGAGATGTGGTCTCACTCTTGCTCAGGCTGGTTTCAAACTCCTGACCTTGAACGCTCCACCCGCCTTGGCCTCCCGGAGTGCTAGGATTACAGTCGTGAACCACCGCGCCCAGCCTGTATTGATTTTGTATCTGGAGACTTTACTGAATTCATTTAACAATTCCAGGAGTCTCTTGGTGGAATTTTTGGCATCTTCTAGGTATAAGATCATATTGTCTGCAAAAAGTGTTAGTTTTACCTCCTCTTTCTGACTTTGGATACTGTTAATCTCTTTCTCTTACATGATTGCTCTGGCAAGGACTTCCAGCACTATGTTGAATAGAAGTGGAGATAGTGGGTATGTCTGGTTCCAGTTCTAAGTGGGAATTCTTTCAATTTTCCCCATTCAGCATAATGTTGGCCTTGTGTTTATCATATATGGGTTTAGTAATTTTGAGTTATGACCTATCTATGCCTATTTTGTTAAGAGTTTTTATCATAAAGATATGCTGGATTTTGTCAAATGCTTTTTCTGTGTCTATTGAGAGGATCATATGATCTTTGTTCTTGCTTTTATTTATATGGTGAATTACATTTATAGATTTGCATATGTTGAACCATCTTTGCATCTCTGGGATGAAGTCCACCTGTTTATGATGAATTATTTTTTGATATGCTGTTGAATTCAGTTTGCTAAGATTTTATTGAGAATTTTTGCATCTATATTAGTAAGGTATATTGGTCTATAGTTTTCTTTTTCTGTTATGTTCTTTTCTGGCTTTGGTATCAAGGTGATATTGGCTTCGTAGAATGAGGTGGGGAGGATTCCATCCTTCTCAACATTTTGAAATAATTTCTGTAGTATAGGTATAAGTTCTTCTTTGTAGGTTTGGCAAAATTCAGGTGTGAACCCATCTGGTCTGGGACTTTTTCTTATTGGAAGATTTTTATTGGTGCTTCAAGTTCAGTGCTTAATATTGGTCTGTTCAGGAATTCTATTGCTTCCTAATTGAGCCTAGGGAGGTTGTGTGTCTCTAGGGATTTGTCCATTTCCTACACATTTTCAAGTTTTTGCACTTAGAGATTTTTATAGTATTCAAAGTTGATATTTTGTATTTCCGTGATATCTGTTGTGACCACTCCTTTTTCATTTATAGTTGAGTTTATTAGAGTCCTTTCTTTTCTACTTCTGTTCAATCTAGCAAGGGGGCTGTCAAGTTCGTTTATCTTTTCTTTTTTTAAATTTTTTTTAATTTATTTTTATTTCAGGATATTATGAGGGTACAAATATTTTGGTTACATTTTATGTCTTTGCCTCACTCATTTGAGGATTAGAGGCATGCCCTTTCCTTCTACAATGCTCACAGCATTCATTAGTTGTGAGTTTACCCCCCTCAATCCCCTAATCCCTGGAGAGTATTACTAGTGTGTGAGCACCATAGTGTTGATCAGTTAGTGCCAATTTTATGACGAGTACATGTGGAGCCTATTCTTCCAATCTTGTGATACTTCACTTCGGATAATGGGCTCAAACTCTATCCAGGAAAATATAAGATGTGCTAGATCACTGTCGTTTCTTATAATTGAGTAATATTCCATTGTATACATATACCAAATTTTAATAATACACTCATGAATTGACGAGCATTTGGGTTTTTCCACATCCTTGCAATAGTGAGTTGTGCTGCCATAAACAGTCAGGTGCAGATGTCTTTATTATAGAATGTCTTTTGCTCTTTTGGGGAGATGCCTAATAGTGCTATTGTTGGATCGAATGGTATTTCTATTTTTAGCTCTTTGAGGTATCTCCAAATTCTTTTCCACAGAGGTTTCACTAATTTGTAGTCCCACCAGCAGTGTAAGAGTGTTCCTGTCTCTTCACATCCTCACCAGCATTCACTGATTCGGGATTTTTTGATAGAGGCCATTCTCACTGGGGTTAGGTAATATCTCATTGTGGCTTTGATTTTCATTTCTCTAATGATTAGAGATGTTGAGACTTTTTTATATGTTTGCTGGCCATTATTCTGTCTTCTTTGTTTATCTTTTCAAAGAAACATCTTTTGGTTTTATTAATCTTCCCTATAGTTATTTTGTTCTTGATTTCATTTAGCTCTGCTCTGATCCTTGTTATTTCTTTTATTTTGCTAGGTTTAGGATTGGTTTGTTCTTCCTTTCCCATTTCCTTAAGACAGTTCATTAGTTTGTTGATTTGTGATCTTTCTGTCTTTTGGATGTGAGTATTTAATGCCATTAGTTTTTCTCTCTGGAATGCTTTTGATGTATCCCACAGATTTTGATAACTTGTGTCTCCTTTATCATTTAGTTAGAAAAATCTTTTGATTTCCATCCGTATCTCCTCCTTGATGCAATAGTCATTCAGCAATAGAGTGTTTAATTTCCATGGCTTTGTGAAGTGGTGAGGGTTTCTGTTGGAATGTACCTGTAATTTTATTCCATTGTTGTCTGAGAAGATACATGGTATAATTACTATTTTTTCAAATTTGTTGAGATCTGTTTTGTGGCCTAGGATGCGATCAATTTTAGAGAAGGTTCCATGAGCTGATGAGAAGAATGTATATTCAGTGTTGTTTGGTTGGAATGTTCTGTAGATGTCTCTTAGGCCCATTAGTTCTAGAATTCTGTTTAAGTCCATTGTTTCTTTGCCTATTTTCTGTTTGGAGGATCTGTCCAGTTCTGTCAGTGGGGTGTTGAAATCCCCAGCTCTATGGCATCACTGTTTCTCATGTTATTGAGATCAATCAGGGTTTGCTTTGTGTATCTGGGTGCTTCTATGTTGGGTGCATAAGTATTTAGGATTGTTGAGTCTTCTTGTTGGATTTTTCTCTCCACCACTATATAGTGACCATCTTTGTCTTTCTTTAACTTTTTGCTTTAAAGTTTATGTTATCTGATATAAGAATGGCTACCCCAGCTTTCTTCTGGTTTCCATTTGCCTGGAAATTCCTTTTCCTTCCCTTCACTTTGAGTCTGAATGTGTTCTTGTGGGTAAGATGTATTTCCTAAAGATAGAAGATACTTAGCTTGTGTTTTTTAATCCACTCAGGCATCCTATGTCTCTTTAGTGGGCAGTTCAAGACATTCACGTTTATCGAAAGCCTTGATATTTGGGGTAGATTTCTTTTCATACTGTTGGATAGACTTTTGTTGCTTTGTTTTACCTCCAGAGCCACTGTGGAATCAGGTTTCTGGACTTTATCTTTTGGTTGATTTTACACTGGAGGTGTCTATTGTGCTGGTCAGGGTATAATGCAGGTCTGAGTACTTTCTGCAGATTAAGTCTGATCTTCACAGATTCCATCAGTAATTGCTTGCCTGGGAAAGTCTTTATTCTCCCTTATATAAGAAACTTAATTTTTCAGGATAAAGAATTCTAGGTTGGCCATTATTCTGTTTTAGAAAACTGAGGATGAGTCCCCAGTTCCTTCTAGCTTAGAATGTTTCAGTTGAGAAATCTTCAGTTAGTCTGATAGGTTTTCCTTTGTAGGTTACCTGATGTTTTCACCTTACTGCTCGAAGGATTGCCTCATTCGTGTTTACTTGGCCAGCCTAATAACTATGTGACATAGTGATTGCCTTTTCACATTGAGTCTCTTTGGAAACCTGTGTGATTCCTGTATCTGGATATCTAGATTTCTGGCTAGGCCAAGTAAGTTTTCCTCCATTATTCCAAGAAATAGATTTTCCAGCCCTTGTGTATTTCCTTCTTCACGGTCAAAGAGGCCTATAATTCTTATGTTTGGTCTCTTTACATAATCCCACATTTCTTGCATGCTTTGTTCATGTCTCTTGCTTCTGTGATCTTTTTCTTTGTCTGATTTGTTTAGCACATAGGTGTTATCTTCAAGCTCTGATATTCTTTTCTCTGCATGATACAGCCTATTCTTGTATTTCTACTGTGTTTTACAGTTCTTTGAATGCCTCTTTCATTTCTGTTTGGTTCTTTCATAATGCTAGGGCTGGTTTATGGCTCTATCTTCTAGTCCCCAAAGTTTGTTCCTTGACAGTGCTGGGGAGAGGAGCACTGGTCCTGTCCTGCCTTGAGTGTGTTTTAGCAAGTTTGATGAACCTCTTGGGTTACTTCTGACCTGATGTCTTCACCTCTTCCCAATGGAGTCTAGTGTGTTTGGTCCCCCAGCTTAAGCTCCAAGCTGGTGGACTGTACTTGTGGGTATGCATCCGCTGCTCCCTAATAGCTCAATATGGAAGGCAATATGTTTAGCTGTGGGGCTGTACTCCTTGTTGTTGACTGTAGTTTGCATGGAGGAGCCTCTTATTGAGGTAATCTGTTGTCCCTGTGGTAGGTTCTGGTCCCACAGGTGGGGTATGTGAATGCCCAAATCCTTGGGAGGGGCCTTGCTGCTCCCAGGGGTTGCTCGGACTCTGCTCCCCCATGAGGTGAGGATGGGAGCAACATAGATCACAGCTGGAGTGTGAAAGCCTGTATGTGAGAGCTTCTGTGGTTGCTTATCCTGCCACTAGGGGGAGCTACTAATATGGATTTCAGGGCTATCTCTCCAAGCTTGGAGGGCTGCTAGGGATGGGAGGGATCAACTGGTGTGATTGCTGAGGTCTCTAGCCAGGTTTTTCCATCCCTGTCCACAAACCCAGGCACTTTCCACTCCAATCAGTCCACTTGTGTTTGTCTTTTCACCCAAGATGGGCTCTCAACCTTCCCTAGAGTTCTCGTGCATCCACTGGTGTGCATCCCTGGAGTTCTCAGTGTCCACTGGTATGCTTGTCAACATATCAGTTGTGGATAGGGGACTCTGCAGTTGTGCACCCCTTATGTTCCCCTAGACCCCAAGGTGAGGCAGGTGAGTCTCTCAATCCCCAGAAGTCTGCACCAGAGGGATGCTCCAGCCATGGGAAGGTGGGGCTTACTCAATAGAACCCTGCTGTCGTGAGCACTTCTGCACACTCCTGATGGGCACAGACGCTCACTTGCCATCCAACCCTGGAATAGGTGTCTCTCTCCCATACTGCCATCTGTGCTGTCAGCAGGTGTATCCACCAAATGCCTCTGGGCAAGAGGATGGGGATGGAGATGGCTCCTTAGTAGTGAAAGCAGGTCACTCAGCACAGATAACTCTACTACAGGTTGCTTTGGTTTGGGAGAGGGGCTGCAGGCTTCCTGCACTGCTCTTGAGCTGGGGGGGGGAACCCGTCAGCCCTCTTCTCCAAGCAACAGTTGAGGCAGAGGAATCGCCCTCCTCTCAGCTCTGCTGCGGCAACTTTGCTAACTGAGGCAGGCTTGGCTGGGAGTGCACAGAGTCTAGGTAGAGGAAAGTCCCCCTCTGGTTGTATCTAATTCTCTTTCTGAGATGCAGTCCATCCAGAATGACCAGGCTCTGAAGTCATGCAGAGCACCCCTGGACCCACTGGGGCCCAGTGACTCCTACAGTCTGGGTTGGAGTTGAGATATGTCTGTGTGGGAATGGACAGGACAAAGCCTGGGGAGTTGAGGTCCCCAGGGGAGGACCAAGGTGTCTTGTAGGTGTAGAAGCAGTAGGGCTCCTGATGTCTAGCTCGAGTCAGTGGGATGGGAGGTCCACTGGGGTGGGGATGGGAGTCTGGTGCTCTGACGGCAGAAAGCTTCCTATGCACTGGAAGCAGCAGTATCTGGACTTGTGTGCATAGAAGGAGTCTCTGGTTGCTCAGGAGCATGTAGATAGCAGGCCAATCCAACCTGGAGGATGGGTTCAGAGTTTTGGGGCAGGAGGTGGTTAGGACCTAGAGCAGGGACTCTGGTAGGTAAGCTGCTACCTGCCTCTTAAGCACCAGAGCCCTGCTGTTGCAGGTCCACCAGGCAGAGAATGTGACACCCCTTGTCCCATCCTGCCTCCAAGCCTGGAGCCCTTCTCGCCTGAGCACAAAAGCCCCTGGGCTGGAGGTGGGGTAGCACCCAAAACTGCTGCCAAGCAGAACCTCTGGGTGGGGGACCCAAAAGATGGCAGCCAACCATACCTAGAGAGCAAGTGTTGGGGCTAAGCACTCAGGAGATGGCCAAAGCTGGCCCTGCTGGCCAAATTAACAGGCTACCAACTGTTTCTTGGGCACCAGAAGCCCGCAGATTCATATCTGCAGGACAGAGAATGTGGCTCTCTTTGTCCCACCCAGAGCTGGCCAAATCACTGGTCTCCAAGGGCAGAGCCCACTGCTCACCTTTTGACTCCCATGTTCTGGTCCTGCTGACCTCAAGGGGTGAGGTGCTTGTCTCCAAACTCCAGTGCACGGTTAAGGGAAGCCACTATTCAGACCAGGCCCTCCCCAGCTCAGTGCAGTCCGGACACAGTGCACATGAGAGGTCAGTAAAGCTCCCACTATTGTCTCCTCTCCACAGAACCAGCCATCCTGTGCCATGGCTTTGCACTGACTTCAGGTGTGTCCCTGTCTGAGTGGGTGGAGAGATCTGTGGGGGTAATGGGTGTCCTCCTGTGGGTCAGATTGTACAGCCTGGCCAGGTGGGCAAGGCCCTCCCAGGCTCTATTCCCTATTGTATTTCTTGCACTCTCCAATCTTTGCCAATGTATCTCTATTTGACCTTTTTGTTGGGTAAAGCATTCTATACATGTCTGTTATTTCTACTTGATTTATGATGTTCACATTCTCTATTTCCCCATTGAACTTCTGTCTAGATGCTCTATCCATTATTAGATATTCTTCAACTATTATTGTAGAGCTGTCTTTTTATTGCTTCAATTCTGTCAGTGTCTGCTCCATATATTGGGGGCTTTGTTGTTTGGTGCATGTATGCTTATAATTATTATACCTTCTTGATGAATTGATGTCTTTATCAATATCTAATGATCTTCCTTGTCTCTCATAACACTTTTTTCTTGGCTTTAATATAGTTATTGAAATTGAAGGGATTTACTTTTTACCTAACATCTACTTTGTCTTTTTTTTGAGAGAATTTAAGTTTTATTTTATTTTATTTTATTTTATTTTTTATTTTTTTTTGAGACAGAGTTTCACTTTATTGCCCAGGCTAGAGTGAGTGCCATGGCATCAGCCTAGCTCACAGCAACCTCAAACTCCTGGACTCAAGCAATCCTGCTGCCTCAGCCTCCCAAGTAGCTGGGACTACAGGCATGTGCCACCATGCCTGGCTAATTTTTTCTATATATATTTTTTAGTTGGCCAATTAATTTCTTTCTATTTATAGTAGAGATGGGGTCTCGCTCTTGCTCAGGCTGGTCTCGAACTCCTGAGCTCAAATGATCCGCCCACCTCGGCCTCCCAGAGAGCTAGGATTACAGGCTTGAGCCACCGCGCCCGGCCAAGTTTTATTTTATTTTTAACACACAGTAATTATACATATTTACTGGGTACAATGTGATGTTTTGATACATGAATACATCATGTAATGATCAAATGACGGTTATTAGCATATTCATTGCCTCAAGCACTTTTGTTTCTTTACAGTGAGATCATTAAAAATCCTCTCTTCTAGGTATTTTGAAATATATGATACATTATTGTGAACTATAGTTATCATATTGTCCAGTAAAACACAAGAACTATTTCCTCCTATCCAACTGTAACTTTAAAACCATGGACAAACCTCTTTTTCTCCCACCTGATATTCTCCAGATCTTCTGGTACCCATTATTCTACACTCTACTTCTATGAGATCAACTTCTTAAAATTTCACATATGAGTGAGATCATGTAGTATTTGTGTTTCTGTGTGTGGCTTGTTCCAGTTAAAATAATGTCCTTCAGTTTCATCCATCTCATAAATGACAGGATTTAATTCTCTTTTATTACTGCATAGTATTCCATTGTGTACATATACAATATTTTCTTTTTATATAGATACATTACAATTGTACATATTTATACAGTATGTGTGATATTTTGATACATGCATCCATGATTGAATAGGGGTAATTAAAATACTCATGACCCCAAATATTTACCATTTCTTTGTGCTATGAACATTTCAAATCTACTATTTCAAAACATATGAGACATTATTGTTAAGTATAGTCACCCTACTGTGTAATAGAACAAGAAAAGAGTACCTTCCATCCACTTGTAACTTTGTACCCATTCACCAACTTCTCCTGATTTTCTCCTACCTGCCGCAGCCTCCAGTAACCACTATTCCACTCTCTACTTCTATAAGACGAACTTTTTAAACTTCCACGAGTGATCATGTATCATTTTTATTTCTGTGTCTGGCTTATTTCACTTAACGTAATGCCTTCAGGTTCATCCATGTTGTAGCAAATGACAGGATTTCCTTTTCACCATGGCCAAATAGTATTATATTGTATGTATCTACCATATTTTCTTAACCATTGATCCATTCATGGATGTTTGAGTATTTCCACCTCTTCTTTTTTGTGAATAATGCTGCGAGGAAAATAGGTGTACAAATATCAGTTCACACCCCTACTTTCTATATATGTGGCTACAAATCAAGAAGTGCAATTGCTGTATGATATGATAATAGTATGTTAAAATTCTGAGGAATAGCAATACCATTTTTCACAATGGTTTAACCATATTTTTTTCTCCAAGATCTCAGTATAATTTTACAATACACAAAAGGTTGCACCATTCTACTTTTCTACATTGTAGATAAGAATGTAAAATTGTACAGTCTAGTGAGAGGCTTAAAAAGACATCATTACAAGTCCCACAAAACTTCAAAGACAGTAAGTGAGTGTTGGGACAGTGAGAAAACATGGGGAGATGCTCAAAGTGTGCAAGCTTTCGGTTATAAGATGAATAAATTCCATGGATGTAATGTACAGCACGGTGACTACAGTAAATAAAATCGTATTGTTTAGTTGAAATCTGATAAGAGAGATTTCAAACATCCTCGCCACACACACACAGACACACACAGACACACACACACACACACACACACTTCTCTGTCTGCAAATTTTTTCCTGTAGCACAAGTTCTTGGAATTGTAAATGATGAGGCAAAGTGTTTGGTTTCCAAGATGATTTCTGAGGTTGGAGGGTCCTACGGGTACTCTCATGCATTGTTCCGAGCACTTAAATGGGCATAATCATTCATTAGAATAATTTGGAACACTTCAATTATGAATGCACACATAAATATATATGTACACACATTTTTATATAAATGGAACCATAATGCAGATACATTTTGTGTCCATTTCATTTTAGCTGTCAAATTCATTGACATAACATTGCCTATAATACTCTTCTCCAGCTATATTGAGGCATGATTGACAAATAAAATTGTATATATTCAAGATGTACAGCTTAATGATTTGATATATGTACATGTGTCAAGATTACCACAATTAAATTAACACATCCATCACTATCCATATACTTTCTCTCTCTCTTTACACACACACACACACACACACGCAGAGATAGAGACAGAGATGAGACAGAGAAAGAGACAGAGATAGAGATAGGCACTTCAGTGTTAGCATTTGCTCAGAGCGTGGGACCAAAGGGAATCATGGGAATTGGCGGGATGATGAGTAACTGGAAAACCGTGGCATCCCTAATCACGTAGAGAGAAAAAGTACAGGAGCTGAGCGATGGGGTGAGGGGTGAAGTCCATGGTTCTTGACTGCAAGGGAACCCAAGCAACTCAGGGAGCCCGAGTTTGGCCAGATGCTAAAATTGGTGGGTAGCATGTGTGACTGTCTTTCCTCTTCACAATGAGGCTGAGAAGTGTGCTTTGTGCTCTCCGTTCCCTAAGTGAGAGGACCGAGGCTTAAAGAGGTTCGGGAACTTCTCTTTGACCATGGAGGCACTACACGAAGAACAAGGTTGGCATCGTTCTCTATGTAATGGCAACTACTCCCCTAGCTCATAGTTCTAATAAAAATTCATACTTCAACATATGGCTCCCTAATGTACATGTACATAAAGAATCGAAAAGTGGCAAGTGGTAGGAAATAACTTATGACAAACATAAGAGTGGAGGCATAATCTGTAAACTGGTGATACCTCACCTCTGTCATCATTTATAGGATGGTAGCTTGAAAACTTTGTACTGCTATTATTTGAATTTCAAAAGTTATGCCTGCTTATTGTCTAAAGTGCAAGCATTAAGAAGCGTGGAAAGTTGTGAGAATGTCCCGTTCAACTCTTGCCTGCAATTCGGAACTGCTTATTGCCAGTCATTGAGAGAGGTCCCACAGAACTGCCCATAACGTGAGTTTCTGTGCTACTGTTGTTTGGTTAGAAGTGAAAACAAGTGGTCAATCCCCTCAAGAACATAGGCA
>VSMD01129241.1:0-36480 GCA_008750895.1 Mirza zaza
GAGAAAGACATTAGTCAAGTGAGAAGAAACCAGATCACTTGTTCATAGTTGTTTTTTTTTTGTAAGCAAATTACTTACTGTATTTTTATGGCAGGAGGGAGAAAGTGTTAAAAGGGTTTCTAATGAAGTCAAATATTTAAATGATGAATGACTAATGTGTTTGGTAGAGAGAAAATCAATAAATGATTGTTCTTTGTCATTTATACAGGAAATTAAATGCCCTTTTCTCGATATAACTAAACAAAGACTACTTTATAAATGCTTTATTGAAAAATACACTTATCTTCATATAAAATTACAGTAGCAGTAAATATTTTGAGAGGTTTTATAAATATTTTTGCAGAACACTATTCCAATTGAACAGTATAAGTATAACAGTATAAGTTCCATATTTCTTTCAGAGCAATATGAAGTTACCCAGTAACTTTGTTTATACTGATTCAATTTATAATTGAATTTTCTCCCTAATAAGATTATTTATTCAACTTTAAAACTGCTGGAGCAATAGTGATTAATAAAGGTATATAGATATTTCAATGGCTGTTAAATAACATCTTCTAATTGTATAAATGGTACTATGTACTAATAAAAACCTAAATTCTCCAACCTATTTTTTTAAACTGCCAGGAATACATCCAAAAATATATATCACCTTAATAGACTCATGTCTTTTAGATAACTGCCTCCTAAAGGAAGAAGTCATAATTTTTCATATTAATCCCCTCAATTCAACTTGATTGAAATCTTAGCCAGCTGATTCCTATATAACAAAAAACTGGAGAATTTAAAACACATACCCCAAAGATGGCTATGGGGGCTTTAACAGTTTAAAAAAAGTACAAAAGCATTAAATAAAATATTGGATGTTAGCCTGGAAGTTTTGTACTTAATAAAATTCACATTGTAGAAAGTGCTATCACAAATATACAACAAAATCTGGGTTACAAAATCATGCGTTTTACAGCCCTAAAGTGCCACCACTTATACAGGTTCATTCAGACATTGCACAACCGAACAATCAAGCGCTGCATCACACCTAGTGGGGAAAGGGAGGAAGTGAACAAAGGGAACAGGAGACCTGGGCTAATGACCTGGGACGTCCGAATCTGGGTGTGCTCTCCTTTGTTCTGTTTTAGGACAAAATACCTAATTTTTGTTTTGCTTTTCATGAGGACTGGAGCTGACCAGAAAACAGGTAGGAATGAATTTGAAATATAGTCCCTCTGTTGGAGCATGTCAACAGAGACTTCTGACACTCATATTTGAGAACACTTTATCCTCTGTAGTACTTCTAAAAGCTTTGCCAAAGAGATAAAAATCCAAGTTTGGATTCTAAGCAGCCTTGATGGTAAGCACTGAATTGGCAGGGAAAAAGGCAGTTGGGATGAATGATGATACCCTATGGATACTGGAAGGAGTCAATCCAATTTCTCATAAAAAAGAGCTCCAGAATCTAGATGCATTAAGTGATGCTGCTAAACAGTTTGTAGAAAGACAAGTTTCAACACAAGAGACTAACCTCAGTGGGAACCTCGGTCATTAGCTACATCTTGGAGACGGCGTAATAAGGCAGAATGATTTTCTGGGCAAATTCTTTTTGCAGGTGATTCACTTCCATCTTCCAAAAGAATCCCTCTCTTTTTAGTTGGAGTTTCTCCTGTCCGTATCATACTGTTAATTTCTCTTAGTCTCTATGGTGGGGAAAAAAATAGATAATATAAAAACTTGAAAATGCTAATGCACATAGCTCAGTATTAAGTCAAAAAATCTCAAATGAGTTAAGCAGTTTATCTGGAAGTATTTGAACAACACTTTTAACAGAGAAACACTATATATCTTGCCAGTTTCACTTAGCTGGCTGAGGCTGATGACTGTATGGGTAAGAGCTGAGTATTTCTAACAAGCTCCTCCAGTAGGGGTTTTGCTATATACATTTCTATAATGTATGAGTTCACAAATCTGATTTTCTGTATTTTTAGAGTATTACATTGCTATGCCACATTTAGTCACTTAGACACGCATCCATTTTTCTTTTTTCTTTTTTGAGACAGAGTCTCACTTTATTGCCCAGGCTAGAGTGAGTGCCATGGCATCAGCCTAGCTCACAGCAACCTCAAACAATCCTGCTGCCTCAGCCTCCCGAGTATCTGGGACTACAGGCATGCGCCACCATGCCTGGCTAATTTTTTTTTTTTCTATATATATTAGTTGGCCAATTAATTTCTTTCTATTTATAGTAGAGATGGGGTCTCACTCTTGCTCAGGCTGGTCTCGAACTCCTGAGCTCAAAGGATCCACCCACCTCGGCCTCCCAGAGAGCTAGGATTACAGGCGTGAGCCACCGCGCCCGGCCCCATTTTTCTTTTTAAAAAACTATGATTTTGGCTGGATGCAGTGGCTCACACCTGTAATCCTAGCACTTTGGGAGGCCAGGGTGGGAAAACTACTTGAGGCCAGGAATTTGAGATCAGCCTGAGCAAGACCCCATCTCTACAAAAAAAATAGAAACATCAATCAGATGTAGCGGCATATGCTTGTAGTCTCAGCTACTTGGGAGGCTAAGGCAGGAGGATCGCTAGAGCCCAGGAGTTTAAGGTGACAGTGAGCTATGATGATACCACTGCACTCTAGCCCAGGTGACAGAGCAAGCCTCTGTCTGAAAACAGGAATTTTACACAATATTCCCTTTTTTTCAATCTAGTGTCAGTTTTTAGTAGACATTCTTAATCAGGATTTCACTAGAGAAGTAAGCCTTAATTTCCTAAAGTACCCATTGTAGGTTATAAATTAGTAAATCTAGAATGGTAACAGTTATATATGAATATTACCCTTGAGAGAACTGAGAAAAGTTACTCAAATTATTTTCTATGCAGTGGCTCAGATGAGGACCCATGACTGAGAATGGCATTGCCAGAAAGACTAGATCTCTTTATAGTGCCCTCAGTACTGAGTTTCCTCAAAGCCCCTAAAAGTCTTTTACTACAATATTTTCTGGTAGTTTGTTGGTTAAAATTTTTTTCATATGCTGCTTCATTATCCATGTTTCCTTATAGAAAGCATACTGAACAAATTCACATACGTTTTTTTTTTGAGACAGGGCTTTGTTGCCCAGGCTAGAGTGCTATGGCGTCAGCCTAGCTCACAGCAACCTCAAACTCCTGGGCTCAAGTAATCCTGCTGCCTCAGCCTCCCGAGTAGCTGGGACTACAGGCATGTGCCACCATGCCCAGCTAATTTTTTCTATATATATTAGTTGGCCAATTAATTTCTTTCTATTTATAGTAGAGATGGGGTGTCGCTCTTGCTCAGGCTGGTCTCGAACTCCTGAGCTCAAAGGATCCGCCCACCTCAGCCTCCCAGAGAGCTAGGATTACAGGCGTGAGCCACCGCACCCGGCCGGATTGTTTTTTCTAATTCTGTGAAAAATGACATTGG
The DNA here is from genome assembly GCA_008750895.1 of Mirza zaza. Taxonomy (NCBI): domain Eukaryota; kingdom Metazoa; phylum Chordata; class Mammalia; order Primates; family Cheirogaleidae; genus Mirza; species Mirza zaza. The sequence goes on from VSMD01129241.1 coordinate 3,436, forward strand.
TATTTTGATAGGAATTGCATGGAATCTGTAGATTGCTTCGGGCAGTATGGTCATTTTAATCATATTGATTTCTGTCAATCAATGAGCATGGGATGTTTTCCCATTTGTTTGTGTCATCTATGATTTCTTTTTCATCGGTATTTTGTAGTTTTCCTTGCAGAGAGCTTTTACCTCCTGAGCTAAATATATTCCTAGGTATTATGTATTTTTTGCAGCTATTGTAAATGAGATTGAGTTCTTGATTTGATTATTAGCTTGTTATTGGTGTACAGAAATGCTGATTTGCCTATGTTGATTTTGTAACCTGAGACTTTACAAATTCCTTTGTCTAGTCACCAATGCTATACTATCTTGATTACACAGCTTTATAAGTCTTGAAATCAGATAGTATGGGTCCCCCAACTTTTTCAGAATTATTTTAGCTATTTAGTTCCCTCAGTTTTTTTTCTTTTTTCTTTTTTTTTTTTTTTGAGACAAGGTCTCACTCTGTTGCTGGGTTAGAGTACAGTGGCAGTGGCACCATCATAGCTCAGTGCAACCTCAATTTCCTAGGCTTAAGTGTTTCTCTTGCCTTGGCCTTCCAAGTAGGTAGGACTGCAGGCACACCATGGCCAGCTTATTTTTTGTAGAGACAGGGTCTTGCTCTCTTCTGTTGCCCAGGCTGGTCTTGAACTTCTGCCCTTAAGTGATGCTCTCATCTTGGCTCCAGCGTGCTGAGATTACAGGCAGGAGCCACTGTGCCCAGCCCAATTTGTTAATTTATATAAAGAATTCTGCTTGGATTTTGATTGAAATTGGTTTGAATTTATAGATCAGTTGGGAGAAAACTGATATCTTGTTTTCCAGTTCATGAATATGATATTTCTTTATTTTCTTAGGCTTTAGTTTCTCTTTTTTCGTGACAGAGTCTCTGTCACCCAGGCTGGAGTGCCATGGCACAATCATAGCTCACTGCAGCCTTGAAATTCTGGGCTTAAGCGATCCTCCTGCCTCAGCCTCCTAAGTAGCTGGGACTATAAGCACATGCTACCACAGCTAATTTTTTTCTTTTTTGTAGAAATGGAGTCTCACTATGTTGCCTAGGCTGGTCTCAAACTCCTGGCCTCAAGTGGTCCTCCTTCAACATCACAAGGTACTAGGATTACAGGTGTAAGCCACTACGTCTGGCCTTGCACATCTTTTATGTATCCCTACATATAGAAATGTTTGATTTTTATACCTTGAGCATGTAACCTTATATTGGTTTCAATAACTTTTTGTAGATTATTTGTGATTTTTCTGTGCAGACTGTCAAATCTGTATATCTTCTTTTTCTTGACATTCTTGGTAGAATTTACCAGAGAAGTCATCTGAGTCCGCAGTTTTTAAACTGTAAATTCAATTTCTTTAATAGATATCAGGCTGAGATTACTACTTCTTGAGTTTTATTAATGCCTTTCAAGAAATTTGTCCATTTTATCTGCATTGTCTCATTTATTGGCATTAAGCTCTTTATCCCTCAATGATACTTTTAATGTATATTGGTAATGTGTCATTACTTCTTTTTCCTGATTAGTCTGCACAGAGGTATATTAATTTTCTTTTAATGTTCTTCAAAAAACTAGCCTTGTGATTGCCTTGATTTTCTCTCTATTTTTCAGTTCTCTATTTCAGTGGGTCCTATTCTTTTTCTAGTTTTTTAAGCTAACATCTTAGGTCACTAATTTGAGACTTTTCTTCTTTTCTAATATAGATGTTTAGTACTATAAAATTCCCCCTTAGCACTGTTTTAACTGCTTAAACAGATTTTAATATTTCGGTTTTCGGTTTTTTTTAATTCAAAATACTTTCCGGTTTCTCTTGTGATTTCTTCTCGAGCCACTGAAATATGTGATTTCATTTCCAAAAATTGGGGTATTTTCTAGATACCTTTTCTGTTATTGATTTCTGATTTAATGCCATTAGCATCAGTGAACATACATTGAACCCTTTTAAATTTACTGAGACTTGTTTTATGATCCAGAATATGGTCTATCTTGGTAAATATTCTGTCTGCACTTGAGGTTGTTGTATTTTCCAAATGTCGATTAGTTGGTTGACAATGTTTATGCCTTCTGTGTCCTTACCGATTTTCTCTTTCTATCAATTATGTTGAAATCTGGCTCATTTTTTTTTTTCTATTAGATTATATGTCCCCTCTATCATTAGGAAATGATCCCCTTTATCACTGGTAATAATTTTTGCTCTGAAATCTACTTTGTTTGATATTAATAAACTTCAGCTTTTGATTAGTGATAGCATGTATAACTTTTCCCATCCTTTCAGCTTTGAGATAAAATTCACACACCATATAATCCACCCATTTAAAGGATAGAACTCCATGAGTTGTACAACCATGCCACACCACATTCAATTTTAGAACTGTTTCATCACCCAGGAAAGAAACTTCTTGCCAATTAGCAAGAAACTGTATATTCCCCCAAACCCTAGGCAACCATTAATCTACTTTCTGCCTCTCTATATTTGCACATTTGGGACATTTCATATAAATGGAATCATATGATGTATAGTCTTATGACTGGGTTCTTTCACTTAACATTTTCAAGGTCTATCCATATTGTAGCCTGTATCAGTACTTCAATCCTTTTTATAGCCAAGTAATTTTCCATTTATGAATATACATTTATGTATTAGTAAATGGGCAGGACATTATCATCCTTTTTTTAAACTTATTTATGCAGCTTATAAGTAACCTACTTTAAATATATTGTTTGGTCTTGCCTTTTTGTTCAGTTAGACAATGTCTGCTTTTTAATTGGTATATTTAACCATTTAAATTTAATTGCTTTGTCTATTATTTTCTCATATGTTCCTTTTTACACCTTTTCAAGTGAGCATTATGATTCCAATTCATCTTCTTTGTCTATTACCTATATATTATTCTATTTAGAAAGTCTTTTCTTAACTCTATGATCAGACAGGCTACAGTGTATATTTACCTAATAGTTTTATGATTTCTTTTTTCCATTTAACTCTTTAATCCATTTAGAATTTATTTGGTTATAGGATGAGAGTCTAATTTTAGAGGATTTGTCAGAATCATTTCCTCCAACTCCAGTTGCCTTTTGGGGCTACCTTTGCTAATTTGTTTCTAGGTTTCACAGACAATCCTACTACAACGTTATCATTGAAATTAGGCTAAACTTAAACTATGTAACAGTTGGAGGAAATTATATCTTTTTAAGATTTGGTCTTCCAATTCAGAAACATTGGTATATCTTCATTTATTCCAAATTCCAGTAACTTTTCAAACAAGTTATAAATTTATTCCAAGGCATATGATACCTTTTTTTTTTTTTACTATGATAGGAAAAGGTACCCCATTATTACATTTTCTAATAGATTTTTGCTCCTCTTTGTTTTCCTCAACTTTTTAAAAGATGTCAAGCCCACAGAAGCATTGAAAGAATAGTACATTGAACACCGATTTATCAGTCATTAACATTTCACCATATTTACTGTCATCTATCCATTGTAATGGACCCATTTGAAAGTAAGTTGCTAACACTGAGACATTTCCCTCTGAATACTTTAAGCATAGTCTCTTACATGATATAGCATCAATACCAGAGAAATATAAAAACAAATAATACATCAAAGGACACATTAAAATTTTTCTAATTGTCCCTTATAGCACTGTTTTTCTACGCAGGATCCAATCAAAAGTTAGACATTGCATTTAGTTGTCATGTCTTTTTAGCTGCCTTTAGTAATACTCTCCTCACCCTCTACCGTTTTTTTCATGATACTGACTTTTGTTTTTAAGAGTCCAGACCATTTGTCATGTGTTTATTTCTAAGCACTCTTTATGAAAGAGTATTTCATATTTAGGCCTTCCAGATCTAGTTTCCCTCCCTAAACATGATGCCCAGTGATCTGGCTGTGGGTCACTTCATCTGCCTCAAGAACATTGTTTCCTTCCCTTATCTGCTTCTTCCTGAATGCCCTTCCACACCTCTCAGCAGCTTTCTAATGCTTCACCATTAAGGGTTGACTCTTCTCAAACTGAGGCAGATGCTACCACATAAACCTATGCTAATAAGACTGTCACACTGCACTGTCCAAAATGCCCATTTCTCCCCTTAGTCAAAAACTCCAGAGGACAGAGAAACCACCTGTTAACAGAAATAGACCCTTGGCAAGGAGTTCGAGACCAGCCTGGGCAACATCATGGGACCCCCATCTCTACAAAAAATTTTAAAAGATTGGACAAAGGGTATGAATGCTGCAGAAATAGGCCCTTGGTAATCAGTTTAGGGATCCAAAGTTTCCCTAGCAGATTTCAGAAATTAAAACTTTACAAATGGAATAAACACAAACTTCCGGCAGAATGCACAAAAAGGAAAGAAGGAATAAAAACAAATTTAAGTCCTTTACCTATTTCTAATCCTAATATTCTCAAAAAAATAAAAAATAAGAAGCAAAAACCAAAACAAACCTTGGGTTTTGCTCCTTTGGGACTTACTAGTCACTGTTTCCTGGCAGTTCCCATCACTCCAGTGAATGCCTAGGCTTGGCATTAACCCTGGTTCTAGTATCCTAAGCATTTAGTAAAGGCCAAGATTTATGTTTGGCTCACCTTTGAAGGGCTATTGCTGAAATAGTAGAAAATCTTTTCTCGAGGAGAAAACATTGTTTCATTTTTATGTGGGGAAATGTAGACAGGATGATTTTGAGACAACTGTATTCGGCGAGGGGAGCCTGTTCTTACAAACGGGTAGGGAGAGAGTGGAGGAGCATCCATCTGTTTAAAAAACAAAAAATTAATACTTCTAAGAAAAATTTCTAAATAGGTATTTTTGAGTGAACAGGTACAATATAAATCTGTAGTTTTATGAATTATAAACAGTGATGTATTAGCAACAATTAAACCTAAAGAAAATCATTCTAGTAGAAAACATTTTTAAGTGCTTAGTTTGTGCCAGTCACTGTTACAAGCATTTTTCATACATTATGTCATTTCATCCTCACAAGAAACCTATAAGCTGAGAACTACTTCTGTTCCCATTTTACATGAGGAAACAAGAGACAGAAAGTCAAATGACTTGCAAGGTCACCACCACTGTTAAATTTTGGACAATTTGAACATATGTAGCCTGTCTCTTATGCTACTATACTTTGCAGGGAATCTAAATACCATCTTTCCCTTGTTTAATGCTTAAAAACATAGAAATTATGTTGGTTAGGCAAATTACTTCTGTTAGAGACTTCTTCAGTTTTACTTCAATGGATTATTTGCAAAACTAGTTTATATATGGAACAGGTAACGCAAATGATTCCCCATCCCTCACAAGTGAAAAAAGAATGAAGTAATCCCTGTCAGACTTACCATATTTGCCTGTGAGTACTTCATGGCAAATGTTTTAATTTGTTTTATGTAGATGTTGTTGTAGAACTGAATGAGGTCTCCCCTCTCTTCTTCTTCCATGTCACTGTTGGCACCTGTGAGGCGAGTAGGTGTAGGAGGAGCACTGCTAGGTTGGGGCACTGGCAAGGTGCTGTTTGACCTCATGACAGGACTGGAGTCTCTACTTGCTGCACAAGGTAGAACAAAGGCTGTTAACCACAAAGGCTGCTAGTAGAGCTTGTTTTAAAAAAGAAAATCTAGTAGGAAAAATGAATAGCTATCTGCACTATTTGTTAACGATAGTAAATGAGAACTCTATTCTTTATACTAAAGAACAAAGCTTAGACAGGATATTAATAACTTTACCCCCATTCCATAACCATAGCAAGGGCTTACTGAGTAGTTTCCATTAATTAGTTACACCAAGTTTTCTAGGAACTGAGCCCTACAGTAAGCAGCACAAACCAACGATTAGGGATGGCATTTCCTTAGCATGGCTCCAATTGACAATAATGGAACTCAGGCAAGCAGATTCTACCTGAAACATTATGCACTGACAACTTTGCCATTAAATTTAGAACTGGTATATTGTTCCAACAAACACTTCGCCAATAAAACACTTTGATAGTTTCTATAGTATTTATTTCATTTAGTAATCCTTAGTCTTCTAGGACTAAATAAGAAAAGCTCCTGATTTTATTTTGTAGAGTTCATAAAGATAGATCCAACTTACTTCTATCTTTGTTTAGTTCTGTTGGAGAATTCTGATGGCTTCTGCTATCACTGCTGCCAGAATTTCTTCTTTTTCTTTTCCCTTTTATCAAAACACTTCTATACACCTTTACAGAGATAGTGAAAAGGGGACATAAAACTAGTATTTGAGTGTACCCTAGATGATAGGACCTTGACATATGTTCCTTGCTTCTCACAACAACCCCATGTAGAAAGTTATCTTCTTCAGAAGAGGTTAAGAAATACAGCCAAGGTCATGTAGTTATTAAATAACAGATCCAGGATTTATATTGGAGCCTGTCTTCAAATTCCAAGTACTGCCTACTATACTACACAGCAATCGTACTACTAAACCATAAAATCAAGTCAAATACTATGATCTGACATACTTGACTCTCAGAGACGAACAAATGGTATTAAAGGTAAAGTGAGTTTTAAATTTTCTAATCTAGACTGAAAGGTGACATAGAAACCAAATAACTTCTTAATTCACATCTATTAATATCTTGTTATACTCTGAATTAAAGCAATCAGATTTCATGTTGTTGCCTTCTGAGGAAAAGAGGACTTAAAATAATCAACATGTGAAGTTGTCTGTCAATGACAAGATTAAAGCAGACTCTTCCCTTAAAGTAGAGTCTTAGTTGTTTATCCTGGAAAAAGGCCACAGAATCAATTATGGTTAATTTTTTATATTTATCACAGATTTTAAGCTTTACTTTCAGCCCTGAAAGAAAATGTAGTTACCTGGCTCCGGGCCTGTGGCTGAGTCCTATAACAACGCATAATATTCTGGAAGGACTTGTCTTCTTTTGTGACCTGGCAAAGAATAAGAGTGCTCTGAGAGAGAGATCAACTTCTGGCATGATAGTGTAATTCCATGAACGCACTCCCCAGTGAAAAGTGGTGAAAATGATATAAAAATAGCCATTAAAATCTCTGGAAGTGGTCCTAAGGACATATAGCAAATGAGATATCTAATCAAGGAAATCTACTAAAATTAAGAATAGTGGGAGTCCAGTATGTGAACCAAGACCTGGAGCAGAAAACTTACAATAACCGAAATGAAGAATTTACTGGAAGCTAGGAAAACAGATTTGATAACTAGCAAAGAAAAAAGAATTAGCAAACATGAAGGACATTGTGTGATCTGTGGAACAAAGAGAAAAAAGAAGAAAAATAAAGCCTCAGAGAAACGTAGCACACCGTTAAGCACACATATGAGTAAATGGGAGAACCAGAAGGAGACGTGAGAAAGAGAGATGCAGAAAAAAATGTTCAAAGAAATAAAGACTGAAAGCTTCCCGAATGTATTCAAAAACATTATACATCCAGGAAGCTCAATGAACTCAAAGTAGGATAAATTTAGAGATCCTTGTCTAGACGTATCAGAGAGAAAATATTGAAAGTATCAAGAGAAAAATAACTTTTCATTTACAAAGAAACCCCAATAAAATAACAGCTGACTTCTCAATCAGAAACTGTAGAGGCCAAGAAATAGTGGGATAACATACACAAAGTGGTCAATATGTACAAAAAAGTTACACACGATCTGTAAAATACCAATTTTCAAAATTAAGTTATCTTTCAAAAATGAAGTGAAATAAATACATTCTCAGATGAACAAACGCAGAATTTGCTGCTCACAGATCACTTACAAGGATTCTAGAGAAATTTCTTCAAGCTACAAACAAATGCCTCTACACAATAATTTAAATATACATGAAAAAAGCCAAGAACACTGGTAAAAATAATTGTGTAATTGTAAATACAGTATAAATGCATATTTCTTCTCTTAATTAAAAAACAACTGTATTAAACAATAGGTATTGTTGGACTAATAACATACAAAAATGTAATGTATTTGCCAAAAAACAGTACAAAACAAAGGTGAGCAGGAGGAAAGCTGTACTGGGCAACAGAAATGACTCCAGATGGCAACTCAAATACACAGGAATGAGTAAGAGAACCAGAAATGATAAATAATGTTAATATAACAAAAGCTTTAACTAAATACTTACACTCCTTTCTTCTCTCAGCTTTTTTAAAAGTCATAAAATCATATCAAGTAATAATTATAACAATGGACTGGATTTGTAACATTTATGGATGGGGGAGGGGAGGCATGGACAATATATGTAACCTTAACATTTGTGTACCCCCATAATATGCTGAAATAAAAAAAAAAAAAAAACATTTATGTATATAATATGTATAACACAAAAAGGATTAAAAGGAAAACAGGAGAGAGAAAACAAAGTACACTTCTATATCCCACTGGAATTTAGTATGAATCTGAAGTTGATTTTTGATGAATTAAGATATATATGTAAGCCCAAGAACAACCACTATGCACACAGTGAAAAAAATCATCACTGAAATTAAAATGCTACACTAGAAAATATTCACCTAGTACAAAAGGAAAGCAGTAAAGGCAAAACAAAGGAACAAAAACACATTAGATATACAGAAAAAAAGTAAAATGATAGATATAAATACCATTATAAAGAGATACACTATATTGTATCTACAGGAGACATTTTAGATTGAAAACTAAAAATATAAATATCACACTATAAAATAGATTTTAAAACCAAAAAAGTTATTAAAGAGGAACATTTCATATCGATTAAAGGGTCAATCCCTCAAGAAGCTGTCACAGTTATAAACATGCATGTCCCTAATAACAGAGCACCAAAATATATGAAGCAAAACTGAAAGAAAGGAAAAACTAACACTTAAAACAATACATGGAGATTTCAATATCTCACTTTCAGTAATGGATAGAATATGTAGGCAGAAGATCAACAAGGAAACAAGACTTTAACAGTACTATAAAACAACTAGGCCTAATGGACATCTATAGAACACTCTACCCAAGAGCAACAGCATACATAGTCTCCTCAAATGTACTTTGGAATTCTTCAGGACAGACCACATGCTAGAGTATAAAGCAATCCTTGATAAATTTAAAAGAACTGAAATAATACAAAGTGTTTTTAACCACAATGAAATGAAACTAGAAATCAATAGAAAGAAAATACGGAAAACACAAATATGTGGAAAATTAACAATATACTGCTAAATAACCAATGAATCAAATCAAAAGACAAATCAGAAAATACTTTGGGATGAAGACACAACATACCCACATTTATAATATGCAGCTAAATCAGTGCCTAGAGGAAATTTATAGTTGTTAATAATGCTTATATTTAAAAAGAAAGACATTAAGATATTAGATATCTTTTAAAAGATATAAAGATATCAAATCAATTACCTAACCATCCATATTAATAGAAAGAGCAAAAACTAAGCCTAAATACAGAAAGAAAATAATAAAGATTAAAATATATATTATTGAAATAGAGAATAGAAAAATAGAGAAATAAAACCAAAATACTGATTCTTTGAAAACAATCAGCAAAATTACCAAACCTTCAGGTAGACTGACCAAGAAGAAAGGGAGAAGACTCAGAAATGGAAGAGGAAATTACTAGTGACCTTAAAGAATATAAGGAAATATTATAAACAGTTATATGCCAACAAATTAGACAGCCCAGAGGAAACAAATTCTTAGAAAGGCATACACTACAAAAACTGATTCTAGAAGAAATAGACGATCTGAATAGACTTACAACAAGAAAGAGACTGAATTATTCATCAATTAACTACCCACAAGGAAAAGCCCAGGCCCCAGTGGCTTTACCAAACTTTTAAAGAATACTGGCCGGGCGCGGTGGCTCACGCCTGTAACCCTACCACTCTGGGAGGCTAAGGCGGGCAGATCGCTCAAGGTCAGGAGTTCGAAACCAGTCTAAACCCAAGAGTGAGACCCTGTCTCTATACAGAAAAAATTAGCTCGGCATGGTGGCACGTGTCCGTAGTCCCAGCTACTCCAGAGGCTGAGGCAGGAAGATTGCTTGAGCCCAGGAGTTTAAGGTTGCTGTGACCTAGACTGACGCCACGGCACTCTAGCCGGGGCAACAGGGTGAGACTCTGTCTCAAAAAAAAAAAAAAAAAAAAAACCAAAATATAGAAGAGGAGATAAATTTCCCTACTCATTCTATGAGGCAATTATTACCCTAATGAATAATAAAACCAGACAAAGCTGTAACAAGAAAATTACAGCCCAATCTCTCTTTTGAATAAGGCCAACATTCCTCAACAAACTACTAGCAAACCAAACCCAGCAACATATAAAAAGAATTATACACCATAATGAAAAGGGATTTACACTAGGAATGCAAAGTTGGTTTACCATATCAACATCAAGTCGTGTAATATATTAATAGAAAACAAAAAACACATGATCTCAATGGATACAGAAAAAAGCATTTGACAAAATCTAAAATCCTTTCATGATAAAAGCACTCAACGAATTAGGAATAGAAGGGAGGCCAGGTGTGGCAACTCACACCTGTAATCCTAGCACTCTGGGAGGCCAAGGCAAGAGGATCACTTGAGGCCAGGACTTCAAGACCAGCCTGAGCAAAAGCAAGATCCTGTCTCTACAAAAAAATAGAAAAATAAGCCAGGCATGGTGGCACATGCCTGTAGTCCCAACTACTTGGGAGGCTGAGGCAGAGGATCGCTTAAGCCCAGGAGTTTGAGGTTACAGTGAGCTGTAATAAAAGCAAGATCCTATCTCAAAAAAGAAGGGAACTTCCACAACCTAATAAAGGGCATCCATGGAAAAAACCATAGCTAATATCATACTTTAATGGTGAAAGACTAGATGCTTTCCCCCTAAGATTAGGAACATAACAAGGATTTCTGTTTTCAATACTACTATTCAATATTTTTCTGGAGGTTCTAGCCAGGGTAATTAGAAAGAAAAAAAAAGGAAAAAAAAAAAGGCATCCAGTTTGGACAAGAAGAAGTAAAATTAAAAGCAGATTACATAATACTGTATACAGATATCCTAAGAAATCCACTAAAAAACTATTAGGACTAATAAATAAGTTCAGCCACAAAAAACAATGGTGGATCAAGCACCTCTTGTATTATCCTGGATAGAGCTGGAACCCATTCTACTAAGTGAACTAACCCAAGAATGGAAAAACAAGCACCACATGTACTCATCATAGAATTGGTTTTAACTGGCCAACAACTTAAATGCACATATAGTAATAACATTCATCAGGTGTTGGGCAGATGGAGGGAGGAAGGGATGGGAATATTCACACCTAATGGGTGCGGTGTGCACTGTCAGGGGGATGGACATACTTGAAGCTCTGACTCTGGTGGGGCAAAGGCAATATATGTAACCTACACATTTGTACCCCCATAATATGCTAGAATTAAAAAAAAATTTGTTTTAAATCTTATGGCTAACACCATAATTAATGGTGAGCAACTAGAAGCTTTCTTACTAATATCAGGAACAAGGCAAGTTTCTCTTCTTTCACCACTCCTTTTCACCATCATACTGGAAGCCCTAGCTAATGCAATAAGAGAAAGAAATTAAAGTTATACAGATTATGAAGAAAGAAAGAAAACTGTCTTTGTTTGCAAATGATATGATCTATATGGAAAATCCGTAAGAATTTACCAAAGAACTTTTGGACTTGACAAGTAATTATAGCAACATTGCAGCATTCAAAGTAACATATAAAAGTCAAACACTTTCCTCTATATCTGCAATAAACAAATGGAATTTTAAAAATTAAAAACACATTATCAGCCGGGCATGGTGGCTCACACCTGTAATCCTAACACTCTGGGAAACCGAAGCAGGAAGATTGCTCAAGGTCAGGAGTTCGAAACCAGCCTGAGCAAGAGCAAGACCCCGTCTCTACTAAAAATAGAAAGAAATTAATTGGCCAACTAAAAACATATAAAAAAAAATTAGCCAGGCATGGTGGCACATGCCTATAGTCCCAGCTACTTGGGAGGCTAAGACAGAAGGATTGCTTGAGCCCAGGAGTTTGAGGTTGCTGTGAGCTAGGCTGACACCATGGCACTCTAGCCCAGGCAACAGAGTGAGACTCTTAAAAAACAAAAACAAAACCCACATCGTCATTTACAATAGCACCTCCCCCTAAGTGAAATATTTAAATATAAACCTAACTAAATATATACAAGACCTATATAAGCAAAATGACATTTTGATGAAAATATCAAAGAATAAATAAATGGAGAGATATTACATGTTCATAGATAGGAAGACTCATTATTACTGGGATGTCAGTTCTTCCTAAATTGATCTATAAATACAATATAATCCCAATAAAAATCCCAGCAGGTTATCTTGTGGATATTGACAAACTGATTCTAAAGTTTATGTGGGGAAGCAAAAGATTCAGAATAGCCATTTCTATACTGCAGAGGAAGAACAAAGTTGTAGGACTCTATCCTACTTCAAGACTTACTATAAAACGACAGTACTCAAGGCAATGTGGTATTGGCAAATGAAGGACAAGTAGATCTCTTCTTTTAGATAGATTTATGGATAGAGAGCCCAGAAATTGACCCACATAAATATAGTCAACTAATTTTTGACAAAGGAGCAATGGCAATACAATGGAGCAAAGACAGTCTTTTCAACAAGTGGTTGTAGAACAACTGAATATCACAGACAAAAAAAAAAAAATGAACCTAGATACAGATCTTACACTTTTAATAAAAATTAATTCAAAATAAAATATAGACATAAAATGTAAAATTATAAAAGTCCTAAATAACAACATAGTAGAAACTCTAGATGACCTTGATTATGGTAATGATTTTTTAGATACAATGCCAAGGGCATGACCCATGAAAGAAATAATTGATATTCTGAACTTCAATAAAACCAAAACTTCTACTCCAAAAAAGACACTGTCAAGAGAATGGGAAAACAAATCCCAGACTGGGAGAAAATATTTGCAAAAAATGTATCAGATAAAGGACTGTTATCCAAAATATACAAAGAACTCTTAAAACTCAAAAATAAGAAAGCAAACAACACAGTTAAAAAATGAGTCAGGCCGGGCGCGGTGGCTCATGCCTGTAATCCTAGCACTCTGGGAGACCGAGGCGGGCGGATCGTTTGAGCTCAGGAGTTCGAGACCAGCCTGAGTAAGAGTGAGATCCCGTCTCTACTAAAAATAGAAAAAAATTAATTGGCTAACTAAAACTAGAAAAAAATAAAAAATTAAAAAAATTTAAAAAAAAGTCAAAGACCTGGGCAGATACGTCTTTAAAGATGATATAAGATGGCAAACACATGACAAAATGCTCCACAACTTATGTCATCCAGAGAAATGCAAATTAAAACAAAAATGAAGCTGGGCATGTGGCTCACACCTGTAATCCCAAAACTTTGGGAGGCCAAGGCAGGAAGACTGCTTGAGGCCAGCCTGGGCAACACAGCAAGACCCTATTTCTACAAAAATTAAAAAAAAAAAAATTAGCCAGGCATGGTGGCACATGCCTGTAGTCCTAGTTGCTTCAAGGCTGATGTGGAAGAATTGCCTGAGCCCAGGAGGTCAAGGTGACAGTGAGCTATAATTGCAATACTGCACTCCAGCCTAGGTAACAGAGTGAGACTCTATCTCTTAAAAAACTATGCACTACTATATACCTATTAATATACTATATACCAAAATGCAGAACACTGTCAACACCAAATGCTGGTGAGGAGGTAGAACAACAGGAACTTTCATTCACTGCTGGTGATGATGCAAAAATGGTACAGCCACATTGGAGAACAGCTTGGCAGTTTCTTACAAAAGTAAATACACTCCAGCAGCCGTGCACCTTGGTATTTGCCAAAGTGAGTGGAAAATGTAAGTCCACACAAAAGCTGCCTGCAGATGTTTTCAGCAACTTTACTGTTAATTTCAAAAACTTAGAAGTAACCAAAATGCGCTTCAGAAGGTGAACGGATAAACCATGGTATATCTAGTCAAGGGAGTATTATTCATAGCTATAAGGGAATGAGGCACCATCTATGAAAAGACATGGAGGAACCTCAAATGCATATTAGTAAGTCAAAGAGGCATATCTGAAAAGGCTACATATTGTAGAATTCTGAAAACATGGCATTCTGAAAAAGGCAAAACTTCGGAGACAGTACAAGGAGCAGTGGCTGCCAGGCTCGAGGAGTATGGATGAAGAAACAAGCACAGAGGGTCTTCAGGGCGTGAAATCGTTCCGCATGACGCCACGACAGTGGACACAGGCCCCATACATGTCCACAGCCCACCGAATGTGCAACACCAAGAATGAACTCTGATGGAGGCTATGGACTTGGGGTGATGATGATGTGTTGCTGCAGGTTTGTTGACTGTGACAATCGTGCCACTCCGGTGGGGGATGTCCATAGGAAAGGAGGTACATGAGGTTGCACAGGTGTAGGTACAGGAGGTATATGCACTATCTGCTCAGTTTTGCTGTGACCCTAAAAAAAGTTTTGCTGTGTTCTAAAAACAAACTTTATTCACATAAAAAATAAATTATTATTTAATAATAAGTTCAGCAAGGTTACTAGACACTAGATCAATATACAAAAATGAATTGTATTTCTATATACTTGGAATGAACATATCAGCAAAGAAACAACTGCATTTATAATAGCATCAAAAGGCATGTGCAAGCTGGGCATAATGGCACATGCCTATAGTCCCAGCTACTTGGAAGGCTGAAGTAGGAGGCTCACTTGAGCCCAGAAATTTGAGGCCGGCCTGGATAACATAGCAAGACCCTGTCTCTAAAAACAAAAACAAAAAACGGAATAAATTTAACAAAAAAATGCAAAATGTATACTCTGAAAAGCACAAAACATTGTTGAAAGAAACAGAAGAGCTAAATAAATGGAAAAACATCCCATGTTTGTGGATCAGAAGAGTTAAAATTTTTAAGATGGCAACAGTCCCCAAATTGATCTATAGATTCAATGCCACCCTATCAGAATCCCAGCTGACTCCTTAGTGAAACTGACAATCTGATTCTAAAATTCATTTATCAAGGGACTTACAATAGCCAAAATAATATTAAAGGAAAAAGTAGGAGGACTCACATTTCACAATTTCGAAACTTACAAAACAGTAGACATATAGTCCAATGGAATAGAATTTAGAGTCCAGAAATAAACTCAAGTGTCTATGATCACCTGATTTTTGACGAAAATGCCAAGACCATTCAGTGGGGGAAAAAACAGTCTTTTCAACAATAGCGCTGGGACAACTGCACAGCCACATATGAAAGAATGAAGTTGGACTTTACAAAGTTATTCAAAATGGATGAAAGACCTAACTGTATAACTATAAACCTCAAAACATATGGATAAATCTTCATGATCTCGGATTTGGCAATGGATTCTTAGACATGATACCCAAAGCACAAGCAACAAACTAAAACACAGGTCACTGGACTTCACCAAAATTTAAAACTTTTATGCTTCAAATAATACTGTCAAGTAAGTGGGAGAAAATACTTGCAAATCACATACTGACAAGGTAGTTGTACCCAGCATATATAAAGAATCCCAACAACTCAATAATAAATAACCCAATTAAAAAATGGGGAAAATATTTAAACAGATAATTCTCCAAAGAAGATATATTAATACAAATGACTAGTATGTACATGAAAAGATGCTTGACATCATTAGTCATCAGGCAAATGGAAACAAAACCACAATGAGATAGCTCTTCACACCCACTAGAATGGCTAGAATCAAGAACTCAGATAATAATGGCCAACAAAGTACAATAAAAGATGCTCAGCATCATTAGTCATTTGGGAAATACAAATCAAAACCACAATGAGATACCATTCAATAACCACTGGGATGGCTATAATAATTTTAAAAACTTAAAATAACAAAGTTGGCAAGGATGTAGAGAAATTGGAACTCTCATATATTACAGGTAGCAATGTAAAATGGTGCAGCTACTCTGGAAAACAGTATGATGGTTCCTCAAATGACCCTGCAATTCCACTCCTAGGTATAAACCTAAAAGAATTGAAAACAGGCACTGAAACAAGTACATGTGTATACACATTCACCACAGCTCTGCTGCCTATAGCCAAAGGGTAGAAACAGCCCAAATATCCATCAAGGGATGAATGGATAAAAAAATTGTGGTACATCCATACGACAGAATATCATTCAGCCATAGAAAAGAATGAAGTACATATACATGCTACGACATGGATAAACCTCAAAAACGTTATTCCAAGAAGCCATACACCAAAGGTCGCATATTATATCATTCCATTTATATAAACTATCAAAAACAGATGAATCCAGAGCCAGAATGCAAACTGCTGGTTGCCAGGTGCTGTGCAAAGGAGAATGGGGAGAAACTACTTAATGGGTAAGGAGTTGTAGTTTGCAGGCCTGGAAACGTTCTGAAACCAGACAGAGGTGGTAAGTATGCAACATTGTGAATGTACTAAATGCCACTGAATTGTTCACTTTAAAATGGTTAATTTTGTACTATGTAAATTTCACCTCAATAAGTTATTTAAACAAAGTAATTTAATCAAAAGTGCTGACATTAAAACCTTTATATATTGCTGATGGGAATGTAAATTGTATAGTACTTTGGAAATCAGTCTGGCAGTTCCTCAAATCATTAAAACACAGAGTTAATATATGACCCAGCAATCAATTCCTAAGTATACACCCTAGAGAAATGAAAACATATGTCTACACAAAAAGTTGTACGCAAATGCTAACAGCAGTGTTATGCATAATAGCCACAAAGTAGAAACAACCTAGATGTCCATCAACTGATAACTGAATAATACTGTCAAATATCTATACAATGGAATAGTATGTTCTAAAACTGTGATGATGATTGCACGTATCTGTGAATATACTAAGACCCGTTAAGTTGTACATTTTAAATGGGTGAATGATATGGTATATAAATTGTCTCAATAAAGCTGTTAAAAATGTTCTGAGTAATGAAGCAGTATCTTTGCTTTTTCAGTTCCAAATGGCACTCACCTTTGCCATCACATAAATGGCACACATTAATAACTGGTCCAGATGTCTGTCCATCATAAGTTCAGGACACTGAATTATGGAGAATTCAAAGCAAGTCCAGATTTTTTTCCGCAATTCATCTGAAATATCTAGTTTAGCACAAAGATCCCGAAGGCGGACACCTGCTAAGTGGTAAACCTAGTAGATAAACAAAACCATTTCAAACTTTGTTTAACACTTTTATTTCCCAAGCTCATGCTCTGGGTAAGGATACATGAAAAATTACCTTTCTAAAGAAAAGCGATAAAGAGCTGGTCTTCCTGGGTCTAATATTGCTGCTGGTTAAAGGTTGGCCTTGTTTCTGCTGTGGGCCACCTGGGGAAATCTGTTGAATGGCCACTTGACCAGGGACTTGCAAAGTTGTTCCTGTCACCTGTTGAGAGCTCAGACTTCCAGCCAGGGCCTGAGCACTGAGGGGCTGGATGGAGCCAGTCACAGCTTGTGCCTGTCCCCCAACATTGACTTGGACTGGAAAGAATGTAATCCCTCCATTTTCATTGGCAATCCCTGCAGTTTGTTATAGAGGAAAAAGCATGAATAAAATATTGATAGTACAAGGTTCTCCAGGCAGAGGTTTCCAGTTTCTTCCCTCCCAATCTCCCTCTTCCCATCACTGTTCTGTCCCATATGGTGTCACTCCAGCCAAATCTCAGGTAACTTTCCAATAAATGCCACCGAGAAAGAACTTAATATCCATCTCTGCTTTCCTTACCTTGTACAGGAATGGTTACTGTTTGTCCATTGTTGGCTGTGACAGTGGCGGTTGCCATGGTGACCAAAGTCTGTCCAGGAACTGGTGTGACAGAAACGGCTTCCCCAGATACATTCTGCACAGGGACAGCATTGACTAGGGGCTGTGGGGGAATGCGCCCAGGTGTCCCTCCATCAGAGGGGCTATCATTCTCAACAAAGAGCCGCCTTCTGGTGGTGCTGGCTGTTGGGGAGCTATACCTGTCATATAGTGTCGTTGGAGAGGTTATGCCTAGGGTTAAAACAAATCAAACAAATCATTTAACTCCAGGAGACTGAGATATGGCTTCCATTCAAGCTGTTATATTAAAAAAATAACTACAGTGTTTGAAATATTTCATAATTTAAAAAGCAAATAAAAATTATAGCAGTGATATCATACCTACATTCCACTAATGAAAATTTAACACTATAGAGAGTAAAATTTTAAAAAGGAATTTTCTGTCTTGCAGTACTCCCTTTTCCAGGAATCCCCCTTCCCCTAAATCAAACTAGACTCTGTCCTCCACTATTACAGGGCCTTCATGATTTAGGGGCAATTTAAGGGCTTACTCTAATTTTCAATAATATTTTTGACCATATTTAATTTCTACCTAACACTCATATATGATGTGATGTTGCCATAAGCCACTGCTTGGTAAGGGGATATGATGGTAGTATGTTATGTCATCTAGCAGCATCCCCACCTCCAGTTTTGTAATTTTCTTCTGTCTTTTTCCACATGCAGAAAATTATTAAAACTCAGTAATATTCTTCAGCAAGGCGAACATAACATGGTTTAGACTTATTTTTTTTAAATAGTGCTATTGAGATATAATTCACATACTATACATTTTACCCATTTAAACCATAGAATTCAATGGTTTGGGCATGTTATCAATTTTTTAAATTATAGTAAAATATATAACAAAATTTGCCATTTTAACCATTTTAAAGTGTACTATTCTGTGGCATTAAACACATTCACAATGTTGGGCAACAGTCACCAATATTTCTAAAATTTTTTCATCACCCCAAACAGAAACTCTGTAACAATTATGAATCAGTCTGTTTTAAAGTATTCACACCAATGTCTGAATTTGTGACAAGCACTCATTTCTCTCTTCTGTGTCTAACTATAAAAACTACATCTGTATGTTTTAAAATTTAAAAATCTACATAGGGAAATCATAAGAGGCACTGACAGAAGTACATCCTAATAGCCATACATCCTATGACTTAACATTTCTTAATTATACAAAAGAAAATAAACTTACTAGATTTGTATTTGGTACAAAGCTGCGGAATCAGAAAGAATACATTTCTTAAAAAGTACCAAGAGACCTCAGGAAAATGGAGAAGTGGTAATTACAGATTAAAGTCCTAATCTGTAGATTAAGAAAGGTTAAAATTCCACAGAAATATACCAAGAAAAACCACACAATACATCTGTGGATGGGTCTAAGTGGATAATAAGCAGAAAAATAGTTAAGCCATTATGACATCTCTCTCAAAAATGAGGACATTTTCATCTATATCATTCATATTTATGAAGTATACACTGAGAGTGATTCTTGACTTTAAAACTGATCTTCTATCACCAGTGCCTATCAATTACATTATAAAAATTGATCTAGAAACAAGAATGTTTTAATGGCATCCAAAGATTTAGAACTCTCTGGATTTACAGAATCGCTCTTTCAAAAAACAGTTATATCTCACATATGTAAACTTAAACCTTTCACCTGGCAGATGCAAGGAGCTGCCTAAAATGTAAACCAGATGCAGAGCAAAACTGTGCTTTTCTATACTTCTTGGGCCAGCAACAGTGTCACATTAGCCAGCGTAGCACATCTCAACTGAGAGAGTCACAGCTGAACATGCTCAGTCCTCTTAACTCACTGGCTTGTCTGTACCTAACTGGATCATGCAGCTCTATCTTTAAGAAGACTTTTCTACTTCTCCTGATTTTAAAAGTAATAGCATACTTGCCTAAAAAAATTTACAGAAATTACTGGGAATTCTATCACCCAACAATAATCATTCCTAATAGTTTAATTTTTCCATTTCTACCCGTTTGTGTGCTTATAGATAAACATATACTTTAAAATAAATTTATGGTATTCTACCCATTTCTTCGAGACAGGATCTCACTCTGTCTCCCGGGCTACAGTGCAGTGGCATCATCATAGCTCACCACAACCTTAAACTCCTGGGCTCAAGCAATCCTCCTGCTTCAGCCTCCCAAGTAGTTGGGACTACAGGTGTGCCACCACGTCTGGCTAATTGTTCTAGTTTTTGTAGAGATCAGGTCTCACTCTTGCTCAGGCTGGTCTTGAAATCCTGGCCTCAAGGGATCCACCTCAGCTTCCCAGAGTTCTAGGATTACATGCATGAACCACTGAGCCCAGCCTGCAATCTATCCTTTTTAAACGATACTTGTTACATCATGTATTTTCCTGTGTTCTTAAATATTCTTTGAAATCATTTCTTTTAGGTGATCCATGTGGTGCTAAAATGCATACTGTATTTTCTTCTATCTATACCCTATTAACTACACTTGTAGGTTTACATGAAATTTAAATCTCCAGATATTAGGCCCCCAAATATTCCCCTTATTATTTTAAACTTACTCCTTCCAAGTCCACCAGCATCAGCACGAACTTCACTCACCCTTCTTGGAGTCAAAGGGGAGCCACCAATACAAATTTCATCTGTTCTTTCCAGGTTCTGAGGTGGCATGACCTACAAAGAATTGTTTACCCAGAATGGTAATTCCAAAAAAGCATTTTGATTAAAAATAGAATCATCATCTAAGACAAAAGAAAAAACTATCTTGACTCATCAATTATTCCACTAAATAAAATCAGCTGTCTTTTCCATTTTCATACTAAAGTTAAAAAAAAAAAGTGGTAGTCTTTAAAAATTCAAAACCTGGTAATTGGATATTAAATATGGATCAACTTTCATTGCTAATTTGGACAGCTAGAATATCAACTGCTCTAAGGGACAGAAACTTGATCAGGAAATCAAGAAAGAACACTGAAATTTAACTCTGTCACTGAAACCCTGGGGCAATTACAAATTATTTCTGATTCTTGTTTCTTCTTTGATATGAGGTCATTGTTTTTTTGTTTTGTTTTGAGACAGAGTCTCACTTTGTTGCCCAGGCTAGAGTGAGTGCTGTGGCGTCAGCCTAGCTCACAGCAACCTCAAACTCCTGGGCTCAAGCGATCCTGCTGCCTCAGCCTCCCGAGTAGCTGGGACTACAGGCATGCACCACCATGCCCGGCTAATTTTTTCTATATATATTAGTTGGCCAATTAATTTCTTTCTATTTATAGTAGAGATGGGGTGTCGCTCTTGCTCAGGCTGGTTTCGAACTCCTGACCTTGAGCAATCCTCCTGCCTCAGCCTCCCAGAGTGCTAGGATTACAGGCATTAGCCACTGCGCCCGGCCCGATATGAGGTCATTGTACCACTTTAAACCCAACTGCGACCCTTCCACCTCCCAATAGGAAGACACTACATTTACTTGCTCTCTATGAAAGGATAGTATACATAGACTAGATATTGATGTACTTTTCTTATAAAAAGACATTAAGATATTTTCACAAACCTCTTCACATGTAGGAACTCTGTTTTCATTGTCTCTAATTCTTTCCCAGAGTGGGGACTCTGGTTTCCACGCCAAATGATCTAAGATCTGTTCTTCAATCTGATTAAGGTGTTTTACTACCTCTCTACAAAGGCCATCTTCTGCTCTAATAAATACTTCTATCACCTGAAATAAAGAAAAATGCCCTGGTTCATTTAATAATAATTAGTAAATGTTTATAAATATTTAGACAAATTATCAAAAATTACAAGCTGAAGTATTATTTTGAAACAGCCACTCTTCCTTCACTGTCTTTGTAAATAATTATTGTTTAAACTACATGTATGAATTATATAAAATCTTTTTTATAGTGATACATTTCAAAAATTTTTAAATGAAAAACATGCCTTTTTCTGTTGGTTAAAAAACATCATTCTTAAAATTTCAAATAAAAAATCTGTAAACATTCAACCTATGCCACTATAAAAATTAGTTTTGATTATCATATGAAAGTTAAGATAAACTCATAAGCTAAGTCAATATCAAGAAGGAAACAGCTACCAAATCAATGATTTAACTTTGTGCCACTATATAACATGTGAAATAGAACTTTTATTTTTTTCTGGAAGACTCTTTCAATGTTATTTAATTTTTATAAATTAAAAAAAGAAGGCTGCTATATAAGATTAGCTAGTGATATGTGCTACTTTTTTTTAACACGTTTCGTACTGCTCACGAGTTTTCTCGTGTTTCCCGCACCATCTGTTATGGACCTTAGATGTCAACACACTGTCTTGTCCATTAGGGAGAGTAGAGGTTTATCACCAAATTTGAAAAAGAAAACATCAAGAATGAAGAAAGGTGACATAATATTTTCCAGAAAAGGCGATATTCTTCTCCTAGCATGGAAAGACAAGCAGGTTGTCCAAATGATATCAACGATCCATGATACTTCTGTCTTGACAACAGGAAAAAAAAATAGAAAAACGGGAGAGAATATTGTAAAGCCTGCCTGCATCAAGGAATACAATGCCCACATGAAAGGCGTTTGACCGTGAGGATCAATTCCTTTTGTGTTGTTCCATTCTAAGGAAAATAATGAAATGGACAAAAAAAGTAGTGCTGTTACCTTATAAACTGTGGACTTTTCAATTCATTTAAAGTCTACAACGTCCTCAATCCACAAGCAAAAATGAAGTATAAACAGTTTCTCCTATCGGTGGTGAGAGAGCTGGATAACGGATGACAATAATGAAGGTTCTCGGGAACCAGAGACAAATCTGTCCAGCCCTTCCCCAGGGGGTGGCAAGGAGAGCACCTTGTAAAGATCCACCCAAAAGGTTGTCAGGTGATATGAAGCAGCATGAACCTATATGTATTCCACCAAGTGGAAAGAAAAAATTTCCTACGAGAGCCTGCAGAGTTTGTGCCGCCCATGGAAAAAGGAGTGAATCTAGATATTTATGTAAATTTTGTTTGGTCTCTCTTCACAGAGGAAAATGTTTTACACAGTACCATACGTTAAAAAAGTACTAGGAACTTTAATTGTTTAATTAGTTGTTTAATTGTTTTGGTAAATAAAAATATTATAATTATTGAAAAACAACACCTAAAGTGCATTATGATCTGTAGTTATGATGATTTAAATAACATGCAGTTTGCCCAAAATCCTGTGGTCCCTGGCGTATGTCTTAGAGTTTTCTATGTGGTATGAAATGTGTTAAGCCTTCTTAGCTCATAAAATCACAGTATTTTAAAAGCCTTTATTAGATAAAGGGGGGAATCAAATGAAACTTTTACCCAAAATAGATCTTTCACATAATATGAAAATAATTTACATGTCTTAATATTCTATTTCTTCTCTCCTCCCCAAATAGAAATTATTAAATATGTAATTAAAAACGATAAATGTATTTAGCTGTTAACTTGAACTAAATGACTAACAACAGGAAATTGGTGTCATCTATAGTTTCCTCATTATATTTTTTAAAATACCTTATAAAAATGATAAAGTGGCACATCAAATATTTCAGTAATAAATGGAAAATTCCCAGGAGGCTTATAAGAAAAAGAGACGACCTCAAGGCAGCAGGCCAAGAGTGATCTGTGGAATGCATCTTGTTCCAGAATGCCCTGTAAAATAAAGTTATTAGCATTTAGAAACATTAGCCTATTCTTAAAAAACATTTCATACCCAGTCAAGTTAAATGAAAATAACAAAGAAAATCTTATTTTCTGAGTGAAGTGTGCTTATTTTCTTAACAAAACTTCTCTTACTGTATAAATAAGCCCATTTTCTAGTAAATAAAAAATATTTTTAAAAAGTATAAAATTTAAAAACCTTACATATTATGAAATATATCTAATAAAAGAAATTACATCCCTAATCAAAACACACACACTACCCTGATGCTTAAAGAAGAATGATATGGAAAGATGTTTCAAAACAGTATTTACAGTAAGAGCCCACTGTCGTAAAAAGATAGATTAAAAGGATGCAGGCAGGTGGCTGATTAGATGACCACGTACCCAAAGTCAACATATTTATCACAGGGTGACATAATCACAGATTTTTATTTTCTTCTTTTTGCTTATAATTTTCCAAAGATATATATAAACATTAATTATTCTTTAATTAAAAAGTTAATCAGGTACCAAAAGCATAGGCTCAAAAGAAAGATAAATTGGATTTCATCAAAATTTAGAAATTTTGTGCATGAAAGGAAACTGAACAGAGTAAAATGATAACCCACTGAATGGGAGAAAACATTGTCAAATCGTATATCTGATAAAAGATTAGCATCCAAATGCATAAAGAACTCCTACAACTTGTCAACAAAAAAAGCAAATAGCCCAAATAAAAAAGGACCTGAATAGACATTTCTTTAAAGAAGATATACAAAGGGCCAACAAGCACATGAAAAGATATTCAACATCATAGTCATTAGAAAAATGCAAATCAAAAGCATCTGAAGATACCAACGTGATACCCATTAGGATAGGTATTATTTTAAAAATGGAAAATAATAAATGTTTTGAGGGTGTGGAGAAATTGAAACAATTATTAGCCGGGCATGGTGGCGCATGCCTGTAGTCCCAGCTACTTGGGAGGCTGAGGCAGCAGGATTGCTTGAGCCCAGGAGATTGAGGTTGCTGTGAGCTAGGCTGATGCCACAGCACTCACTCTAGCCTGGGCAATAAAGTGAGACTCTGTCTCAAAAAAAAAAAAAAAAAAAGAAATAATTATGCATTGCTGGTGGGAATGTAAAATGGTATGGCAGTTCCTCAAAAAGTTAAACACAAAATTGCTATATGTTCTAGCAATTCCACTTGTAGGTATAAAGAACTTGAAAGAACTAAAAGCAGGGACTCAGATACTTGTACACCAATGTTCACAGCAACATTATACACAATAGCCAAATGGCAGGAACAACCCAAATGTCCATCAACAGATGAATGAATAAAGAAAATGTAGTATGGAATATTATTGGAATATTATTCAGCCATAAAAAGGAATTAAATTCTCATACATGCTGCAGCATGGATGAAGCCTGAAAACATTATGCTAAATGAAGTAAGCCAGACACAACAGGACAAATATTGTATGATTTTATTATATGAGCTACCTATAGCAGGTAAATTCATAGAGACTAGAATAGAGGGTACCAGGGGCTACAGAAAGGGGTAAATGGGGAGTTAGTGTTTAACAAGTATAGTCTTCCAGTTTGAGACGGTGAAAAGGCTCTGGAGATGGATATATTAATAGTTGTGACTACACAACCCTGTGACTGTACTTCATTAATGCCACTAAATTATAAACTTAAAAGTGACTAAAGGGTAACTGTTATGAATATTTTACCACAATTTAAAAAAGGTGTTTTTTTTTTAATTTCAGCATATTATGGGGTTACAAATTTTAAGATTTCAAATAATGCCCTTGCCCCCCTCCCCCTACAAGTCTGAGCTTCAAGCGTGACCATTCCCCAGACGGTGTACATCTCACTCATTATGTATGTATATACCCGCCCC
This sequence comes from Mirza zaza, assembly GCA_008750895.1. NCBI lineage: Eukaryota > Metazoa > Chordata > Mammalia > Primates > Cheirogaleidae > Mirza > Mirza zaza. The sequence continues at coordinate 28,894 of VSMD01129241.1, forward strand.
CTCCCACCTGCCCAATACCCAATAAATGTAATTCCTATGTGTCCACTTAGGTGCTGATCAGTTAATACCAATTTGCTGGTGAGTATATGTGGTGCTTGTTTTTCCACTCTTGGCATACTTCACTTAGTAGTATGGGTTTCAGCTCTATCCAGGAAAATACAAGATGTGCTATATCACCATTGTTTACATAATAATGGCTAACAAACATATGAAAAATACTCAACATCTCTAATCATCAGGGAAATGCAAACCAAAACTGTAATGAGATATCTCTTATCTCCAGTAAGAATGGCCTTTATCAAAAAGTCCCAAAACAATAGATGCTGGTGTGATACAGACAGATAGGAACACTCCTACACTGCTGGTGGGACTGCAAACTAGTTCAACCTCTGTGGAAAGCAATATGGAATTACCTTAAAGCGATACAAGTAGATCTACCATTTGATCCAGCAATCCCACTACTGGGCATCTACCCAAAAGAACAAACGACAATCTATAAAAAAGACACCTGCACTTGAATGTTTATAGCAGCACAATTCACAATTGCAAAGCTGTGGAAACAACCCAAGTGCCCATCAATACATGAGTGGATTAATAAAATGTGGTATATATATACTATAGAGTACTATTCAGCTCTAAAAAAGGGTTTTAAATTAAGTTACTTAGATGAGTATACATCTATCCACTTAATATTAGTCCCTAAACTGTATTTTTTATAGTCTTCTGTATGTGTTCACACACAAAATAAAGTCATTAAATAGCTCTTTAAGTTGATACAGCCATAGATAGCCATTTTTAAATATATATATAATGTAAACAGTTACAAGGAATTAAAATATTGGTCGGTTTTATAATTTTCTTTGAAATGTTATTTTAAAAATTACCTTTTTAAAAAATTACTTTTATTGATGTTATTAAACATAAAATATCATTTATAGAAAAATCAATTCACATTTCTTAACCAGTAAAATCTAAGAAAAATAATTTCTTAGCCAAAAAGGAATGGTTGAATATTTACGTTAAAATACTATCCAAGCTGAGTACAGTGGTTCATGCCTATAAGTCCAGCACTTTGGGAGGCCGAGATGGGAGGATCACTTGAGACTAGGAATTTGAGACCAGTTTGGGCAACATTATCAAGACCCTATCTCTAATAAAATTTTTTAAAATTAGCAAGGCCTGGTGGCACACACCTGTAGTCCTAGCTGTTTGGGAAGCTGAGGTGGGAAGACGGCTTGAGCTCAGGAGTTGGAGGTTACAGTGAGCTATGATCACACCACTACACTCCAGCTTGGGCAACAGAGTGAAACCTCGTCTCTTAAAATAAAAAAATAAGGCTGGGTGTGGTGTCTCACACCTGTAATCCTAGCACTATGGGAAGCCAAGGCGGGCAGATTGCTCGAGGGCAGGAGTTCAAAACCAGCCTGAGCAAGACCCGGTCTCTACTAAAAATAGAAAGAATTTAATTAACCAACTAAAAATATAAATACAAAAAATTAGCCGGGCATAGTGGCGCATGCCTGTAGTCCCAGCTACTCAGGAGGCTGAGGCAGGAGGATTGCTTGAGCCCAGGAGTTTGAGGTTGCTGTGAGCTAGGCTGACGCCACAGCACTCACTCTAGCCTGGGAAACAAAGTGAGACTCTGTCTCAAAAAATATAAAAAATAAAAAAATTAATTGACTGTCCTAACCAGTCAATACTCTATTTATTCTGGCTATACAGGGCTTGAATAAAAATTCTATGTTATTTAGCAACATAAGGTTAAGCCTGAATCTTTGTATCCTTGACTATAGAGTCTTCCCCCCCTCAGAAGTTATACATGATCACCCACGGCCTGCTGACATGGAATACAAGTTTCCTTAGGTGCCAATCTTATTCCCTGAAAGCCACATATTATTTCTTCAATAAAGCCTTTTTCAGTGGGTGGGGCAGGAAAGAAACTGTTTTATTGTACTGATCGATACATTGGATATTTTACTCACAGATAAATCCATGTCTCCCAGTCTTTTTTGTTCCTGCTCAATAACAGATTCTAATACTTTATAGTAAAGCATCTCTGCAAAGCGAAAATGTCTGCTGGTAACTTCTGTAGAAATAATTTAAAAACACAAAAAGGACACAAAAAAGAAAATAAACACTGTGGAAAATGAAGGCCCATCCCCCCCTCCACCCACAAAATAAACTTTAAAAACCAATCCACACTTCAGACATATACATTTCTTACAATTGGTGTTTTAATTATCCCTAGGATACCTTAATTTTCTTCATGACAACATTCAAATTTTTCTAAAACTGTGAAATGAAATTTGCATATAAATAACTGTAATACCATTAAGATTCACACCTCCCCCCTTTTTTTCTATATATTTGAACAAAACAGCTCTATATTAAGAAGTATGCAATTGGTTTACTATTCCACACCCACTTAGTTCCAGTTCATGAGATCAAAAAACTCCTAGACCAGGTTTGGGCATATAATAGCTATGTCTTCTGTTCCTGTTTTTAATATGTTGAAGCATCACTATACTTTTATTTAATTTCCAGTTTTCAAATGAAAACTAAAGATCTGAAAATAAAAACACATCAGAAGTCCAACATGATAAAGATATCATCCTAAAATTTCTCTCTTACTGAGAAGGGCTCAGAAATCATTTGATTGGCAGAAAAATTAGGCAGCCATATTGTAGCCTTCAGTCTAAAGGCATAAATCCTTTCCTCTTCTGATTCAGTTAACAGGAAAGGACTCCACATAGTTAAACTTGAAATATGAGAGCAGTATAGACAATATTAAACTTTACCTTTAGCACAATTACTGAAATCATCATCTGGCTGGTAATGCTGAGAATATATCTCATACATCTCTTTCAATCTGTTAGCAATAGCCTGAGTTGGATCTCTGGAACATGTCCTAAAAAAAATAAAAAGAAATTTATCTAATTTAAAGGTCTTGCTGATGCCAGTCATGCTGGCTCGTGCCCATAATCATAGCACTCTGGGAGGCTGAGGCAGGAGAATCACTTGAAGTCAGGAGTCTCAGACTAGCCTGAGCAAGAGCAAGACACTGTCTCTACAAAAAAAAAAAAAAAACAGAAAAATTAGCCGGACACAGTTGTGTGTGCCTGTAGTCCCAGCTACTTGGGAGGCTGAGGCAGGAGGATCACTCGAGCCAAGGAGTATTAGGTTGCAGTGAGTTATGATGACACCACTGAACTCTAGCCCAAGCAACAGAGCAAGACCCTATCTTAAAAAAAACCTTGAACAGAAACTATACGCTTCCCAAATTAATTAATGGGACCAAGAGGTCCCATACTTCCTTATCAAAGGTGGTGGTATTTACCAGTTTAAGTAAAAAAAAATTTCTTGTGTGGGATTGTACCTTTTGCAGCACTAAGTTTAGTAACCTTGGTCTGGGCCAATTTGATGTCTGTGACTGGCCTCCACTCACCCTATACATCCCCAATTACTGATGATAACCAAACTTGCCCTCACTCATTTCCTAGATGGCAGTACAATTCCCATTAAGAACTTCTGGAAGAAAACAGAATGGAGGGGTCTATAACCTACACTATGAACTAATATAAACTGTTACTGACATTCTACATTTTTCTCCCCAAAACAAGGTTTATTTCATTCATTTTCTTTATTAAAAAGCAATATATGTTCAATGCAGAAGAATTATACAAATTATTACCATATGGCCTTTTCTGTAACAATTATGGTTTTTGTTTTTTGGTATTTTTTTTTTAGACACAGTCTCACTTTGTTGCCTGGGCTAGAGTGCCATGGAGTCAGCCTAGCTCACAGTAACCTCGAATTCCTGGGCTCAAGCAATCCTCCTGCCTCAGTCTCCTAAGTAGCTGGGACTACAGGCATGCACCACCATGCCTGGCTAATTTTTTCTATATATATTAGTTGGCCAATTAATTTCTTTCTATTTATAGTAGAGACAGGGGTGTCGCTCTTGCTCAGGCTGGTTTCGAACTCCTGACATCGAGCAATCCGCCCGCCTCGGCCTCCCAGAGTGCTAGGATTATAGGCATGAGCCACTGCGCCCGGCCTATGACTTTTTGCATTCTTACTCTGTTGCCCAGGCTAGAGTGAGTGCCGTGGCATCAGCCTAGCTCACAGCAACCTCAAACTCCTGGGCTCAAGCAATCCTCCTGCCTCAGCCTCCCAAGTAGCTGGGACTACAGGCATGCACCACCATGCCTGGCTAATTTTATTTTATATATATATATATATATATATATATATATAAGTTGGCCAATTAATTTCTTTCTATTTTTAGTAGACATGGGGTCTCACTCTTGCTCAGGATGGTTTCGAACTCCTGACCTTGAGCGATCCTCCCGAGTCCGCTCCCAGAGTGCTAGGATTATAGGCGTGAGCTACCGTGCCCAGCCACAATTATGCTTTTATCTTGATCACAAATACATATATTCCTTGTATAAATGAAGCAACTTTAGAAAATTATAGAGAAAATAAAAATCAGTTATAATCCTGTTAGAGGACTACTAACTATTCAGTAGTCTGAATATGTAAGCAGAATCTTATTTATGAACATACACACCTTTTTACACATCTTCGCTTTTACCTAGTATCTACTGGTAATATTTAACCTCACTAATGGTACTTAAGATTAGAGAAGCTGTTATGCCTGGTTAGAAATTGTAAAGAGATCTGGAAGATATAGAGATTAAGAAAGGCTTCTAAATGTATTTATAAAATGCATCTAAATTCAAGGCAAACAAGATCCATCTGAAAAACATGAGTTAAGAAGAGGACATGTAGACTTTGTTGAGAGTAAATCACAATCAAGTTTGTGAATAAAGTAGACTTCATGAAAATTTAAAGGAAAAGTTGTCAGCCTTGGCATTTAATAAGCCCAGCTATGAGTGGAAAATTACTTATGTGTATATATAGGGTCTTCTTGATGCCAAACCACCAGAAATTAAATGGGGTCCAACAGGGTCTGTGTCATCAAATTAGACAGTTTTACAACCAGAAGGGACCTTGGAGGTAATTTTTCAAATCAGCTTACCACAAAGGTTATGCACGAGATAAGATTCATTCTATTCTGCTTTTCACTAAAACTGACTGATATTATTACCAGTCTCAGGCAGATCAAAGGAACTAAAGGCAGTTAACTTCTTTTCAGGCTAAGGATGTCTCACAGAGCTTACAAAAGTCACAGTGGTTTTGTCTTGCTTTATGAACATGTGGAATGCTGCCAATCTTTTCAAATCGGACCCGCCCTTCAGAACTTTACTCAGGTTCAAACCTTTTCACAAAGACCTTTGACAACTACTGTCTTCATTGCCCCCTGGCCACGCTAAAATCTTAACATAGAACAGTTGGCAATAAGATAGTTTGCTGCTTTATTCTACACCAGCAGTCCCCAACCTTTCTGGCACCAGGGACCAGTTTCATGGAAGACCATTTTTCCATGGACAGGGGTAGGGAGGGGCGGAGTTCAGGAGGTGATGCGAGTGATGTGGAGCAGAGACTGTAAATACAGATGAAGCTTTGCTGGCTCGCCTACCACTCTCCTGCTCTGTGCCCCACCCCCCCAGTTCCTAAGTTTCATTGAAGACAATTTTTCCAGGGACTGGGGGTAGAGGGTGGGGTGGGAGGAGCTCAGGTGGTGATGACTGGTACTGGTCATGGCTCAGGATTTAGAGACTGTAGTTCTACAGTATCTATTGTTGTTAGTTAATATCTCCTGTACTAAAGAAATCTGAAGAAACATGGTCTTCTATTTATACATCTTATATTGCTAGGTCGTCTAAGGACTAATAACCAGACTAAGCATGTGATTGATATAAAATTATTAATGGGTGAATTAAGGCACTAATAGTGAAAAATTAAAATATGAAATTGAAAAACAATCAACAACCAAATATTGGCAGACAGACAGGGATCAAACTAACCTGAGAATCTGTTCCAGTTTCTCACTTGGTGCATTCCTGAGGCCTGTCAGCATGGTGTGAAGACGACTCAAGCTATGTGTAGCTGTAGAAACTGGGGTCACACAAGGGCTGTTCTCCTTAATGTACCTCACACCAGTAAGTGGTGTGGAGATTCTAAGTGCTTTAGACTTAAAGAAAAAAATTAAGTAGAATTTTAAAAAGAGAAACATTTTAGGTCAGAAAAACTTTAAATCACTTCACAAATGGGAATTTAAGCCAATCAACTTTATCAATACAATGTCAATAAACTTTAGTGACTCAAATGTCACCATTCCTAGAATTTAAACATAACACAACTAAGAGCCACCACCATCCATGTGAAGATGTGTGAAAGAACAATTGTTTTTAGCTAACCCAAATTTTGTCTATTAAAAGTTAAACCTTTAAGATAAGGCATAGCTCCTTATTATTTCCCCTTTAAAACTTAAGGTTAAAGGCAAAGATAAGCATTATACTTACTTTAAAAAATTAAGAATATCATTCTCATCTAAGAAATGGAATTTCACAGCTCTCATCTAGTGCTATTTTTGCAAACACGCAAAGATTTTTTTTTTTTGAGACAGTCTCGCTTTGTTGCCCAGGCTAGAGTGAGTGCCGTGGCATCAGCCTAGCTCACAGCAACCTCAAACTCCTGGACTCAAGCAATCCTCCTGCCTCAGCCTCCCGAGTAGCTGGGACTACAGGCATGCGCCACCATGCCCGGCTAATTTTTTCTATATATATTAGTTGGCCAATTAATTTCTTTGTATTTATAGTAGAGACGGGGTCTTGCTCTTGCTCAGGCTGGTTTCGAACTCCTGACCTCAAGCAATCCGCCCGCCTTGGCCTCCCAGAGTGCTATAATTACAGGCGTGAGCCACCGTGCCCGGCCAACACTCAAAGATTGACACAAGAAAACTGTGAATTACATCTGGCCCAAATAAAATCCATGATTTAACAAAAGCCCATCTACATCCTCAAATTTGTTTCAAAGAGAGAGAGCATAAAACAAACGTTCCTGAAAAAGGCAACCTGAACAGCCTTCATCAGTCTTCTTGCCCCTCCTCTATGTTTATTTACTAGAATCTACCAGTTTTTTCCCCTTAAAGTGGACAGATATAAGAAATAAGTTAAAGTCAACATTCCTGAATATAAATATGAAAAATATGTGATTTAGTGTCAAAGAATGTAAGCATGAGTACATATGCTAGTAAAAAATCTTTTCTCATTTTTCAAATAAACTCTAAAAGGTTAAGATAGCTTAATGTTTTAATATTCAAGATAAACCAAATTTCCCTGTGTATCAAAGGTACTTAGGCCGGGCGCGGTGGCTCACGCCTGTAATCCTAGCTCTCTGGGAGGCCGAGGTGGGCGGATCGTTTGATCTCAGGAGTTCGAGACCAGCCTGAGCAAGAGCGAGACCCCATCTCTACTATAAATAGAAAGAAATTAATTGGCCAACTTATATATATAGAAAAAATTAGCCGGGCATGGTGGCACATGCCTGTAGTCCCAGCTACTTGGGAGGCTGAGGCAGGAGGATCTCTTGAGCCTAGGAGTTTGAGGTTGCTGTGAGCTAGGCTGACGCCAGGGCACTCACTCTAGCCTGGGCAATAAAGTGAGACTCTGTCTCAAAAAA
>VSMD01129245.1:0-30045 GCA_008750895.1 Mirza zaza
ATATATATATATATATATATATGTAATAGATTTATTAGTGATTAAATGAGTTTAGTAAATAATATTTGTTAAATGAATATTTTTAAATTTTTGCAGTTTTAATTTCTGACACAGTAAATATTGATAGATATAATCCACTTTGGGGTCCTTAATAAATAGTAAGAATATAAAGAGGTCCTGAAACCAAAGACTTTGGAGTAGGGTGTAAAGGTCCAGACTAGAGCTGTGAACTGGAAGGAGAACACAGTTCTGGTTCTGACTGCTACAACCATATGGAGTGGCCTTCAGTAATGATTTAACTTCTCAACATCCTGTAATTAATTCATCTATAAAATGTGTCTGCCCAGTCTATGTCATAGAGCTGTTACCAGAAACAAATTAGAGAACAAAAAGTATTAATTAGGACTTCAAAGAAAAGTTATGCTTAGAAAGAAAAGCTGGTTGTAAAATTTGGAATTCAACTAGTTGAGCCAGTTTAAGTTGCTTATATGCCTGTTATCAGGTGTCTTCTATTAGGCAGGGAAATGTTCTGTTATCCCGGAAAGTTTTTAGAGAAACTGCTTAGAGAAAAGAGTTCTAAGAATTCTAGAAAATAGGACCAAACTTAAAAGGGAATGGAATTTAGAAGGTGGATAGCAAACGGGTATGGGAATTAATACAGAAATATTTATACTTGTTTTACAACTCAGTGGCCTATAGGAAAATTTGTTCAGGGCAAGATTCACTTTCCTCATTGTTGAGGTCAACCATTTATGTTTCCAGATCTCATTGTTCTTATTTTAAAGTCTCATCCCTGGTTCTTTGGCTGATTTTGACTCCAAGGGCACAAGAGACTACAGTCCCCGGCAGATGGCAGTTCGGGAGAAGGTGTTTGATGTAATCATCCGCTGCTTCAAGCGCCATGGTGCAGAAGTAATTGATACACCTGTGTTTGAACTAAAGGTGAGGGATGGGTAAGGGGTAACCGCATGGTAGAAGAGGGGGTAAGTGAGTAACAGAGAGTGACAAGAGAGTGAGGATTCAAAGGCTCCACTCCTTTTGTGGACACAGACCAGTATTTTCTCCAATGAGAACAAGGACAGGACTAGCTTGGAGAGAAAGGCCCCGCCTTTTAGTTATCTTGGTTGTGGCCAGCAGCTCCCCAAAGAGAACCCTTCTTCGGAGTGGAAGTTGTTCTGGCTCCTTATCTACACTGAATTCCATGATGCCTGTACTTGCGATGTTTTCTAGATACATGCAGACCGTATATATATAAAGTATAAATACGTAACCATATTGATGGAGCTTGTGGTGGTTTCTAGTTGTTTGCTATTAAAAACCCAAATTGCAGCCAGGTGTGGTGGCACTGAATCTGTAGTCCCAGCTACTCAGCAGGCTGAGGCAAGAGGATCACTTAAGCTCAGGAGTTTGAGGTTGCAGTGCTTCATGATAGCACCTGTGAGTAGCCACTGCACTCCAACCTGGGCAACATAGTGAGACCTCGTCTTTAAGACAAACAAAACCAGGTTGCATCGCTCCCTGCTTTAAACCCAGTAATTCCCATTGCATTGATATTACAACTTAAATTCTTTACTCAGGTTTGCAAGGACCTCAATGATCTGGCCACTGCCTTTCCCACCTCATCTCATGCTACTCTTCCTCTTGCCCACCCTATGCTACTCCTCCAGTCTTATTTCTGTTCATGGAACATACTAAATGTGTTTCTACCCCAAGGCCCTTGTTCTTGCTCTACTCTTTTCCTGAACTCCCTTTTCCCCAGCTCTTTGCATGACTTATTTCAAATTAAGCAGAGATTGCAGATTTTAATTTCAGAGCTCAGCTAAAATGCTACTCCTCAAATAATCTTCTCCAACTGTCTTGTCTAAAGTAGCCCTCTCTCTCTATCACATTGACCTATTTTATTCCCTTTAGATGATGACTATTTGAAATTATTTGTTATTCCTTGCATTATTAATATAGTACCTGCTTTTTCATTAATATATAATTGTATATATTTATGGAAATATTTTTACCTGCTGTATTAGTTTACCAGGAGTGCCATAATAGTACCATAGACTAGGTGGCCTAAACAACAGAAATTTATTTTCTAATAGTTCTGGAGGGTATAAGTCTGAGATCATGTGTTGGCAGAGTTGGTTCCTTGTGAAGGCCATGAGGGAAGGATCTGTTCCAGGACTCTGTCCATGGCTTATAAATGGCCATGTCTCTCTTTATCTTCATATCATCTTCCCTCTGTCTGTGTCTAAATTTTCCCTTCTTATAATGACATATGGGATTAGGGCCCACCTTTACAACTTCATTTTAACTTAAAGACCCTGTCTCCAAATACAGTCATATTCTGAGGTTACTGGGAGTTAGGACTTCAACATATGAATTTAGCGGGTCAGGGGATGTAATTCAGCTCATAACACCAGTGTATCAGTGTTTCTTATTCTACACACTGGAAAATTTCAGGCTTGTTAATCTTTGCCAATCTGGTAAGTGAAATATGTTATCACCTGTTAAAGACATCACAGGACAAGGACTTCTGTAATATCCTTCAGACAGTCTCAGTTTTGGCTTTTGACATTATTCAAATCTCAGGCATCATAAAAACATGTTTGTTGGTCTAATAACCCACTCCTAGGAGTTTATCCTCAAGAAAAATATTTTAAAAAAGAAAAAGTATGTATCCAAGTATGTTTATTGAAACGTTATGAAACCTTTTTTTTAAAATTGGAATAATCTAAACATCTAACAGTATAACATTAGGGAGGAGGTAAGTACAGAGCTGCTTCTTACTGGAATATTATGCATCTTTTAATAGTGATACTTTAGCTCAGTCATAAAATGGAAATGGAAAAAGCAAAAAAATCAACACAAAATTGGCATTTCCTTTTGATTATAACTACATCAAACACCTAAGAATTGGGATAAAGAGCAGAAGGGAATGTAGATTAGTTGAAATCAGTCATGTTAAAGTGGTGGGTTTTTATTTTTGAAACTTCTTTTTAGTATAAAAATAATTTTTTTTTAAAAAAACCTTCCTTTTAAATTGTTATATTTATTACTATGACCATATTTCTTTATGTTTTCTCCAGGAAACCCTAACCGGAAAATATGGTGAAGACTCTAAGCTTATCTATGATCTGAAGGACCAGGGTGGGGAGCTGCTGTCCCTTCGCTATGACCTCACTGTATCTTTCTAAATTTGGACCCTTAAGATTCTGGATGGATTGGCCCTCACTGGGCTTGGGCAGATATCAGCAGGATCAAATATGAGGCCTTTAGCAATTAGGGGAATTATTTCTCTAAACCAGGAGCGGGACTTTGGCTAAATACAACATAAGCCTTAGAAATCTTCTGAATCCTGAATGAGACCTCAGTTTTATGTCAGGGCCCAGTTCCAACCCTACAATAATCCCCTGGCCTGTCCAGTGGAGTAGATTCTTCTTAATGGACCAACAACACAATTCCTTTGTCTCCAAGCTACACAGAGAATCATCTGCTTAAATATCTCACGTGGGGCTCCTTTTTTGGTCCGTGGCAAATCTGCCCAGCCCCATGCCATGCTCAACATAGTCCAGAAGAGACAGTATCAAAGGCAAAGTAGCCTTAATCTTTTTTGGTACTTTAGGTGCCCCTTGTGGTAGCACAGCTGATTCGTTCTGATGTCCAGAAATGCTGTTAATCTTACGGGTGTGGTTTTACTTGCACAGGGAGAGATTAGACCCTAACTTCTGTTGGTGCTGATAATCAACTTCCAGACAGTCATAGGAGGGGCTTTCTCCTTAACTCTTTGTCATCAGGTTCCTTTTGCTCGGTATTTGGCGATGAATAAACTCACCAACATTAAACGCTACCACATAGCAAAGGTGTATCGGCGGGATAACCCAGCCATGACCCGAGGCCGATACCGGGAATTCTACCAGTGTGTGAGTGTTGGGAAACTGGGACAGGATGAGTAACCTAGCTGCTCCCTCAAGCTAGTAGGAACTGTTGAGTAATATTGGTATCCTGAACAAACTAGATGTCCCGGTTAATGCTCTTAGGATTCTATGGTGTTTTCATGTAGATTTCACAATGGTGCTGTGGAGAAAGAGGAGAGGAAAGTCTTCTCCATTTTACATATGAGTGAACTTGATATTCAGCAGATGAAGCTATTATAAGGAGAAGAAAGGCAAAGTCAGGACTAGAAACGTTGGTCTAGTGCTCTTTATATTAAACCACAGTGATAGGATCGGGAAATTAGATTTGAGTTGTCAAATTATCCAGACTGATGGCAGGGCTTCTGGATGAATAGAGAAAATGGTGAAGCAGTAAGGCCAAATAATTGCCCCATAGCAGTAGGAGAAATTAAAGAAGATGATGATGAAGTAGTAGTATATGGAGGAGTAGCCCAATATATGGAAAGGAAAACTAGGACTGGTAAAAGGCCCCAAAATGTGGGAGTTTTCCTCTGGTCTGATGACAGACATAGATAATGAAAGAGAAGGTCTGTGGCTTGGGTTCAAACAGGCCTTCATACAGAGCAAAACTCCCAGAAGTCCCCTTTTAAGAAGGTGGAACATCTGAGAATCTCTAGCTACCCTTCTCCCTGCAGGATTTTGACATTGCTGGGCAATTTGACCCCATGATCCCTGATGCAGAGTGCCTGAAGATCATGTGCGAGATCCTGAGTTCACTTCATATAGGCGACTTCCTGGTCAAGGTCAGAGCTGATGGGGCTGGGAGGGCAAGGTAGGGTCTGGCCTCTCACAGGAGAAGGTCCTTGTGCAGATAGACCAGTAGCCTAAGTGACTGAGGCTACTAAGGGTCACATAAAAGAGACTCTCTCCTCACTATGCCTTGGGTCCCCACAGGTAAATGATCGGCGCATCCTAGATGGGATGTTTGCCATCTGTGGTGTTCCTGACAGCAAGTTCCGTACCATCTGCTCCTCAGTGGACAAGCTGGATAAGGTAATGACCCAAGCACTTGACTCTTCTTTTCCCAGATCCCACCCTGCCTGAGAAATGGAAAAGATTAGGAGAGAGAGGTGCCTGCCTCTGTGCCCACCAGAGGAAGATTAGCCCCAGGATATAGGTTGGAGGGTAGCTACTGCTCCCAAGACTGCTCCCCAGGGAGGGGTGACACTTGCTCTGTGGTGGGGACGCTGCCCGGGGGTTCCTGACTGGTATCTGCCTGCCCAGGTGTCCTGGGATGAAGTGAAGAATGAGATGGTGGGAGAGAAGGGCCTTGCACCCGAGGTGGCTGACCGCATTGGCGACTACGTCCAGCAGCATGGTGAGGAGCTGAACCCAGCCTCCCCAGCAGCATCCCACTGCCCTTAATCCTAAAGTTTTTTGGGGTGTGTGTATATATGTAGGGGACAAAGAGTATGGGTGCGCACACACATGGGCACATGCGGTTAGAGTCCAAGCAAAATGGTGGACTCCCTTTTTCTTCTCCTTGTCAGTCTCACTCATAAATCTGTCTCCCCAGGTGGGGTGTCCCTGGTGGAGCAGCTGCTCCAGGATCCTAAACTCTCTCAAAACAAGCAGGCCTTGGAGGGCCTGAGAGACCTGAAGCTGCTGTTTGAGTACCTGACCCTGTTTGGCATTGATGACAAAGTGAGTCAAGTTGGGGATGGGAGCCCTGGCTGAGTTCTGGGGCCTCAGGCGCCTGATTGTAATCTAGTATTGACCATGTCCTTGTCTCCACAGATCTCCTTTGACCTGAGCCTTGCTCGAGGGCTAGACTACTATACTGGAGTGATCTATGAGGCAGTGCTGCTGCAGACCCCAGCCCAGGCAGGGGAAGAGCCCCAGGGTGTGGGCAGTGTGGCTGCTGGAGGGCGCTATGATGGGCTAGTGGGCATGTTCGACCCCAAGGGGCGCAAGGTGCCATGCGTGGGGCTCAGCATTGGAGTGGAGCGGATCTTCTCCATTGTGGAGCAAAGACTAGAGGTAGGTCCTCAGGGACAGTAGAAGACAGTCTGAGCAGGTGGTGGCACCCAAGGGATCTGTGATTCCCCAAGGGAGCAAGTGGTACTATTTTGACAAGTATCATCTCAGAGAATTGAAGAAAAGGTGATTGTTGTACTTCACAGATTCCTACCCCATTATAGGCCAGTTTTATGGATCTTTAATCTTTCTTTCTCCATGAAATCCTCTGCTTTGGGTTCCTACTTCCCTTGTGGCTATCAGGAATCTAGGCTGGTATATCAAAGACCCAGATCTTCCTCATGATACAGAATACTTAACATTATTGCCATGTGCCAGGCATTGTGCTTGTATGGGAGAGAGAGTGTTTCATGCATTAGCTAATATAATTCTTACAACAGCCCTCTGAGATTAGCTACTTTTATTATTTGCATTTTTCAGATGCCGAAACTAAAGCATTGTAGGTCAAGTAGCTCAAGGCCATGAAATATACAAGTGGCAGAGTCAGAATTTGAATCCAGGCGGTCTGACTCCAAAATCTTGTCCCTAACCACTCTGTAATATTGTCTTTAAGTGAGAAGTATGTGTCTGAGGCCCTGGGATCCCTCAGATGGCTGCCTGGAGTAACAACAAGGAAGCCTATCATGGCCTCAAGCCCTCCTTTGTTGCTGCTGCTCTTAAATGGCTGGTTGCATTTCATCCTCTGAGGAATGCTCTGGCAACCTTCCCACTATTCCTAGGCCTTTCCTCTAGGGTGGAAATGATGACCTCAAGGTTCATCATTCTAGTAGGCATCTTATGTTGAACTATGAAAATAATTTTCGAGAAAAAGACAAGGGGCAGCAGTGTTCTCCCTTCCCTGCATCCACATACGGGTTGTACCCCATAACTGAAGTATGAGAGGCCTAGTCTCATAAATGGGCAGATAGTATGTGGGGACTAGAACTGCCAGGGGCGATCTGATTGCCTGGCATGGGCTCAGGTACTTCTGTGTGAATGATCTGGTGAACCCTTAAGATACTAGATGGAGATGAGCTTGAAGTTACTGTAAATAAGTTACCTTTTCCTTTGATTATTTATTCTGGTAAGTCATATATACTCGTCAGTTCTTGTATTTTCTAAGAGCTACTTATACTCATTGCTAGATGAGAAGACTGGTGGAGCTCACTGAGTTGGACCTAGTCTCTCAAAATCCTGACTAAAGCCTGCTCTGTTTGCTCCCTGAAGGTGCCAGCCCAGCTCTCTGACTCTTATCTGTCCCTCCCTCAGGCTTCAGAGGAGAAGGTACGGACCACAGAGACACAGGTGCTTGTGGCATCTGCACAGAAGAAACTGCTGGAGGAGAGACTGAAGCTTATCTCAGAACTGTGGGATGCTGGAATCAAGGTATAGGAGGCAAGCCCAGGATGGCAGCAAACTTGACAGTGCTGGGCACAAACTAAATTAAAGGTCATCTGTAGTGACCCTGCTTGGGGTGGAGCTAAGAGCAAGGTGCTAGCTTGGGCCCGCAGGAGTTGTCCCTGAGGACAGCAGAAACCAGCCTTCATCTTCTGCTCTGGTTCCCTGCAGGCTGAACTGATCTACAAGAAGAACCCAAAGCTACTGAACCAGCTGCAGTACTGCGAGGAGGCAGGCATCCCACTGGTGGCCATCATCGGTGAACAGGAGCTTAAGGATGGGGTCATCAAGCTCCGTTTAGTGGCTAGCAGGGAAGAGGTGAGAAGGGCACAGGAAGGCTAAGCCACAGGGAATGTATGCCATGTTGGCAGGCCCATGCCCATTCAAGACCTGAGCAAAAGCCTGGCATTCTTGTTACCACCAACTCATAAAGGACCTAAGGGCTTAACCTGTTAACTGTGGTGGTGGTAGGGTAAGATCTCCATCCCCACATACACCCTATGTCTTTCTGGCTCCCACAAGAGGCACTGTCTACCCTCAAGTGTTTGGGTTCCTGCTCCTAGCGGAGCCAAGCCTGATGACTAGAGGAGGGAGCAGGCACTCAGGGAGCAGTGGAGTGGCAGATGCTCATACCACCTTCTTCCCCCATCCTGGCCAGGTGGATGTCCGAAGAGAAGACCTTGTGGAGGAAATCAAAAGGAGAACAAGCCAGTCCCTCTGCATCTGCTGAACTGAGCAAACTATCAGGGAAGAAAGTGGGACTGGCACCAGAGGCTAAGACAAAACTCCGAGTATGTGCTTCAACAAGCTTTGCACTTTTCTGTTTCAGCAGGAAGACCTGAACAGTGGTCAGAACAGAGACTTTTAAATTTTTATTATGATTATTTTATTGGTAATTACTGGCAAAATGGCCAGCTGCTAGGCCATTTTCCATAGAAGGTCCTGGGAGCTTAGTCCAGTCTGCTTCTGGGCTACAGAGACCCGGCCTGAGATGGTCTCATCTGCTGGGCCCCACACCAGATGGAGCGGATGCCTCCCCACAACCAGCTGCCAAAGGTCCAATAAAACGCCTAAACCACCGGAGCCTGCCTGTGTCACTGACTAGCCCTGCCTTCCCAGCAGAGCCTGAGCCTCTGGTTCAGACCACTTTGGGGTGGGAAGGGGAGAAAGACTTACAGTAAACCCCGCAGGCTCTTCCCCAGGGGTAAGGGCGATCTTGGGGTTCTTGCCTCCAGCGTACACCCTGCGGTTTGTGAGCCACCCAGGAGGCTGCGGTGCACTAGGCCGCCTGCTAGCGTTTCCAGCTTTCACCTGAGGGTCCGAGGCCCCGCGGCGCACGTGCAATAGATACCTCCACCCCCTTGGAAGGCGGGGTCGCGCTCAGAGCCAATGAGAGCTTGCGGGGTGGAGGGGTAGGGAAGCTTCCAGAGGCCGATGGGGAGAAAGTTATAAAGAGGGTACAAGGGAGCACGCAGGAGACCATGCAGTCCAAGCGGGAGTGTGAGGTAAGTGGGGGCCACGAGAGGGCCAAAGAGCGCCACCTGCGCGGGGGGCGGCGGCTACAAGGACCCCCACACCACAAGCGAGGTGGGGGTGCGCTCTGCGATCCTGCGTTCCAACCCGCCTTTTCCCTCGCAGCTGTGGTGCGAGAGGGTGAATCCAGAGAACAAGGCGGCGCTGGAGGCGTGGGTCAGGGAGACGGGCATCCGCCTGGTGCAGGTGAACGGGCAGAGGAAGTATGGCGGGCCACCCCCAGGTACGGTAGCCCCAGCCCCTGCGCCTGCCACGCTAGGGCGGCCTCGACAGCCCAGAACAGCCCCCTCTGGGGGAGGGGCCTGCCCAGGTCTGCCACAGTCCGAAACCCCAAACTACCCGGATTTACAACCCCAGGCAGATGAGGAAATATGTCTCTGGCTCCCCATACACCCGCCCCATCGAGGAAGGGAGCTTAAAGTACACTCTGGGCTAGTCCCATGGTTAGCTCAGTCACCTAATTATGCCACCGACCTGCGGTACGGCGTTGTACCCACTTCACAGACGTTTGTTCACATTGCCCCCTCCCCGCGCGGGGTCCATGGGCTCCAAATTCGGAACCATCCGGTGGATGACGGTGTCCCTCCACACCCCCTTCTCCCAGGCTGGGTGGGCAGCCCGCCGCCGGCCGGGTCGGAGGTGTTTATCGGACGGCTGCCCCAGGACGTGTACGAGCACCAGCTGATCCCACTGTTCCAGCGCGTGGGCCGCCTCTACGAGTTCCGCCTGATGATGACCTTCAGTGGCCTGAACCGCGGCTTCGCGTATGCCCGCTACAGCTCGCGGCGTGGCGCGCAGGCTGCCATCGCCACGCTGCACAACCACCCGCTGCGGCCGTCCTGCCCGCTGCTCGTGTGCCGCAGCACGGAGAAGTGCGAGCTGAGCGTGGACGGGCTGCCGCCCAGTCTGAGCCGCCGCGCGCTGCTGCTTGCGCTGCAGCCGCTGGGTCCTGGCCTGCAGGAGGCGCGGCTGCTGCCCAGCCCCGGGCCGGCGCCCGCGCAGATCGCGCTGCTCAAATTCAGCTCGCACCGCGCGGCCGCCATGGCCAAAAAGGCCCTGGTGGAAGGTAGGGGGCGTGCAAGCTGCGGGGGCGGCTGGTTGGGGGCCAAACGCGTTCTGCCAAGCACTTTACACGTAGCGGATTAAGTAATCTTTAGTCAAGATGTCTGAGTTTGCAACCTTTCGCTACTTGATCTCAGGCTTTCTACATGTCCAATGGTGCTCCTACCACCACCGTTTATCTCAATTTAGAACACTTTCTGTGCATTATTATCTCTTGACTTAATCCTCAACATCACAAAGAGAAATCATCCTCTCTTTAGAGATGAGGAAACTGTTTTAAGAGAAATTAACTTGCCCAAGAAAATCCAACCAAGTCTACCTTTTATCTAGTATAGAACCTGTTTCCTCAGTGTATTGAGAATTGAATTAACATAATGGGCATGTGGTACTTAGCTTTTAATTCCTGACTCCTTGCAAGCATTCTCAGTATAGATTAGCTATTATAATGCTTATGAGGTAGACAAAGCCCGCAGAAACCAATTGGCTAGGAAACAGGTAGTAGCTGTATTATACCCCCTTTACAGTTAAAGATAATGGATCCCGGAAAAGGCTTTATTGTCTTCTTACCCAAGGTCACACTACCAGGAAATGGGGAGAATGCAAATTAAACAAAGGCCTACTCCAAAGGGCTCACAGTCTGGAGGCTTGGGCCCACCATGGCTTTGACCTGCCCTCATCTGTCTTTTTTTTGCAGGGCAGTCACACCTCTGTGGAGAGCAGGTGACTGTGGAGTGGCTGAAGCCAGACCTGAAGCAGCGACTGCGCCAACAGCTTGTGGGTCCCTCCCTGAGGTGCCTACAACCAGAGGGCAGCCGATTGTCCCTGGCCAGGGACAAGCTAGGGTCCCAAGGGGCTCGGGCTGCCTTACAGTTGTTGTGCCAACAAATGAGGCTGGGTAGCCCAGTGTTCCTCACCAAGTGTTTGGGCACAGGACCTGCTGGCTGGCACCGCTTCTGGTACCAGGTGGTGATTCCTGGGCATCCAGTGCCCTTCAGTGGCCTCATCTGGGTTGTGCTGGCCCCAGATGGGCAGGATGGGCACGAGGTGGCTAAGGATGCTGTGTCTGCACAGCTGCTGGAGGCACTGAGTGAGTCTGGGTCCAGCCTCTTGTGGCCCACTGGGGCTGAGGCAGGTGCCATTGTTAAGCAGTGACCTCATTCTCTCTCCACAGGCAGCCTGAGTGGGCAGGCAGAGCCTGTGTCAGTTCTCAGCCCAGCAGGCCTGGGCCACCACTATCCGACCCCAAGGGGAGGAGGGGCATGGACTCTGTCCCAGGCCTGATATATCCTCCCTGTTGGGGCAGGGCCCCATGGCACCTGGGGGCAGCTCAGGTTTGGTTTAAGTTGTGGTGAGGGGCCTTGCCCTCAGTCGTCTCTTACTCAGGATCTAACCTGACCCTTTGGTCTTCCTTGGCTATTCCCGTGTGACATGCATCCATCTTACCCCCCTTTCAAACCCCCCCTCCAAACTTAGCATGAATCTTTGTTATATTTTTAATTTGTCCTGTTGGTTTTTATTTGAGGGGGGCAGCTGAGCCAAAGGGTCAGAAATTCTGCCCTTCGTCCCTACCACTGGCATTCTGGTTTTGGCTTATGTATAGTTTTGAGTTTTTCTATGCTGGTTGTATTTATATTAAACCCCTGGTTAGTATACACTTGTGTCTGTGCTGTCTTGCCCCAGCTTAGGGTTTGTCTCACATGCTAGAGTGAATAGCTGCTAAGGGCAAGTACCTCCCTAACATCAGTGCCCTGGGTACATCTTGTGCTGCACAATAGGGTATTATAAATTCATATCTTCCCTGGGTCCAGCCCAACAAGCAAGACTCTTGTTCAGTGAGGACCTGTTCGAAGATTCAGTTCATCCCCTCAGTCACTGTCATCCTCACTGTCCTCTTCCTCCCGAGCCACAGAGTCCTCTCCTTCTTCCCTCAGTCCTGCAAAGAAGTCATCAGTGCTCCAGGCTTTGCTACTCAGTGCCCGTAGTGATCCTCCCTTTTTTTTGCGCCGACGGTAGTCATCCACCACCACAGCTCGCAGCTGGGCCAAGTCCCAAAACTTGAGGCGCTGGTCATGGCCACTGCTGGCCAGGAAACGGCCACAGTGGGAAAGGGCCAGCTCTTCCACAGGCTCCCCAGCATGCTGGCCCACACTGCCCACCACTCGGTTTGGCAGGATGTTCACAGCCCTGGCAGGGAAAGAACAGTGTTGGATAATGGCTAGCTGGGCCCCTACCCCTGCTGTGACCTGAGGGCTGTCCTGGCTTCCCTCACCTGATGACTCCATCAGTGGAGCCAGTGCATAGCAGACTCTCAGTGACTGGAACCATGCAGTCAATGGATTCAGCTCTCAGGGCAAAGCGGTCACTTGTGGCCCCAAAGCCGTTCCAGTTGAAGAGGTAGATAGTACCTTCGCTGGAGCCACAGGCCACCTTCTTCCCACACTGCAGGGAAGTGAGACAAACCATGTCTGTGGAGCTGCCCTAGACCAAGCCCCAAGCACACATATCCCCACCACCCCCATGCCCAGCTGTACTTTCATGAGGGTGACAGAGGTCAGGTCCCCAGACTGAGGCTCTGAGAGCAGCTCGAACCGGCGTCTCTTGATGTTGAAGACACCAAGGCAGCCATCCCCACTATAGAGAACAGAAGAGCAGGCTTAGCCCAGAGTTCTCTTAGGAAGACATTTAACACAGGGAGAGGAACAGAGGCAGCTTTGAGGTTGTACCTGGCTGTGAGCAGCAGCTTCTTAGCTGGATCCAGAGCCATGTCTGCGATGTACTCCTCATGCTGCCGCATATCCATTAAGGGGCCCTCCTTCCGCTGGTCCCAGAGACGGACACAACCTGCATCGTCCCCAGTGGCCAAAACATTCTCATCCACCAGCAAGAGACTGTTGATGGGGGCACTGGAAACAGAGACAGGGAACTTCTCGGAGCATCTTTGTCCTAGCGGGGACCTCCCAGTGCTTACTCCAGTCCCCAATGCACATACATATAATTGGTTCCTCTTACCCATGAGCCTTGGAAATACGTCTTTCTAGTCGGCCCTGCTCCACATCTAGAACATGGATGGCTTTGTCCTTGGAGACAGTAACAAGTTCTGGGGAAAAGGTGCCCAGGTCATGATGCTGCTCACTGCTCCCTTCCCACCACCACATGGCTGCCTTCCCCAGTACTCACTCTGCCCATCTTCAGAGAAGACCACAGCTCGGCAGGACTTGAGATGGTGACCTGATGACCAGAGCTCCTTGGTTTCTCCCTCTTGGCAAGAGTAGGAAAAGCTAGGCAAAGAGGTAGGAGGGTGAATGACCCCAGACCTCACCTGGGACGCATGGAGTGCATAGACCAACATTCCCACCTACCTAGGAGTTCCAGCTAACACACCTCCAATCCCCAAAAGCTTACCATCCCATTTTTCCATTTTCAATGAGTTTCAAATGTTAGGCTTGTTTTCATTCAACATACTTTAAGGTACATTTGCTCAAAACCTCTTTGTGACCTCACCCCACCCCTCTTCATCATCTTTGAAAACCCCAGCCTGCATAAAGATTGGGTTAGATTGAACCACTGTGGAGGAAATATTTGAATCAAGGACAGAAAACCAGTCCCAAAAGTTGGGAATGTAAAAATCAGTAAGGCAGAGTGAGCTCTTATACTTCAGGTCTGCATAAACTAGAGAAAGCTACAATTAATTACTGCATGTTGAGACTACATGCTGATAAAGAGGATCAAAATGGAGATGGAGCAGAGAGGCAGCAGCCTATAAACTCAACTTTGAGGCAAGTACCTGTCCGGAGAATATCCCCAGTGCCTACCTCAGAGCAGATCCTCAAAAAGGGCAGAATGAATATATATTTAATTGCCAGTAAGTTCCAAGTGGGCAGAACTAAGTATGCTCATTGTTTTCTCTGTCCCAGTGCCTAGCATTAAAAAGTTGCTTAATAAACATTACCAGATTGAATGAATACTTGGGTAGGGAGAAGAGAGTTCTGGAAAGCTAAGTGACATTTGAGTTAGATCATGAAAAATAAGAGAAAAAAGGGCAGATACTAGAGGGAGATGTCCATGTCCCTTCTAGGGCAGAAATAAGAAATGAGGAGGGTTCAAGTAGCTGGAAAAATGGGCTAGACTGGGCTTCAGACCATGTGGGCCAAGCAGATATCTGTTGGAATTTAATTTGGGAAAAGAAACCTTTTCAGAATGGTCATGGGAGAAGTCAGAGGACCACCAGGAGGTAGTGGGCTGAAGGAGAGGAATGGGCCAGAACCAAGGGATCCCCTCCAGAACCTTTTCTGAGACAAACTGAAGCAGTAAAGGTGTGGGGGATGTGAAGAAAGGTGGAGGTCTAGGGTAACTCCCAAGTGTCTGGCATTGTAAAGTGGATGGTAGTAGAAGGAAACCTACATTTGTTGAACAACTGCTCAGTTGCTATACTGAACACTTGTCCCTTCGGCAAGGTAGGTGGTATTATTCCCGTTTTCAAAGATACAAAGAAAAATACAGACGTTAATTTGCCCAAGGCAAGCTAATGAGGGAATGAGGTTTAAATTCATTAAGTAAATCTGATAAACACAACTCTCCTGGTTAAAACCTTCAATGTCTTTCCACTGCTTCTACCCTGAGTCTTTTATTCAAAATCAAACACGTATTGAGCACCTACCCTCAACGAGAGGCAGGAGATAACATACTAAACAAAATAGACTATAGATCATATCCAGGTTTTTCAAATTCCAGTCACATGACCCATTAATGAGCTCAATCCAAATTTTGTGTGCACACAAAAAACAACAGAATAAAATACACCAGAAATTATCAGAGAGCATCATACATAACGTAAAAGGTATTTTTCTGTGGTGCAAGGTCAAAAAGGTTTGAAAAACATTACTTAAAGGCATTCAAATAATTGCACAAATGTATGTATGCTTACAAACCGTTATAGAGTTTATGAGGGAAAGGTACCATGGCTCTGGTGCCATGGCATCATCTAACAGGTAACCCAGTTTAGTTCTGGGCACGGAGGAAGAGGGAAGAGATTCTGAGAATTCAAGAATAGTAGAAGCAAAGGGAAAGGAGTTTTCCAGGCAGAAGGAGTATCATGTGCGAAGGAGCAACGGCTTCAAAATATGGGGTGTTTTTTTGTTTTTGTTTTGAGGGGGAGTCTCAGACAGAGACTCGCTCTTAGCGTCACCCTAGGTAGAGTGCAGTGGCATCATCCTAGTTCACAGCAACCTCAAACTCCTGGGCTCAAGCAATCTGATCCCCTTGCCTCAGCCTCCCAAGTAGCTGGGACTACAGGCACGCCCAACTACACCTGGCTAGTTTTTCTATTTTTAGTGGAGAAGGGTCTCCTTTTGCTTAGGCTGGTCGTGAATGCCAGGATATGTTTTAAAAAGTATGGATGAATGAGCACAGAAAGCAAAAGGGCAGATAAAGGACAGATGATCAGGGCCTTGAAAGCTGGATTAAGAAGTTAATCCTAGCACTCTGGGAGCCTGAGGCAGGCAGATCGTTTGAGCTCAGGAGTTGGAGACCAACCTGAGCAAGAGCGAGACCCCGTCTCTACTAAAAAAAAAAAAAAAAAGAAAGAAATTAGCTGGACAACTAAAAATGTATATATAAACAATTAGCCAGGGATGGTTGGCGCATGCCTGTAGTCCCAGCAACTCGGGAGGCTGAGGCAGTAGGAATGCTTGAGCCCAGGAGTCTGAGGTTGCTGTGAGCTAGGCTGACAGCACGGTACTCTAGCCTGGGCAACAGTGAGACTCTGTCACGGAAAAAAAAAAAAGAAGTTTGCACTAAATCCTAAAAGCAGACCACTGAAGCGTTTTAATCAAGCGAGTGACTGGTCGGATTTGTTTTTTTGAAAGATCAATTAAATAAAAGGGGTAAGGAGCAAAAGCATGAGGCCTTCTGAGCCTGTCTCAGGCTCAGTATAATAATCTAGTGGGAAATAAGGCCTTAGACGCCTTCTTGTCCTGCTATGGTCTCTGGGCTCCGTCACGACATTCCAGCTACTTTGTCCTCCTTTCAGTTCTTTCAACGGATTTGTGCGTTAGCTAGTTTAAAGCCCAATGTTATTGAATGAATCGGACCGTATGAGTCTTGAAATATTTGTCTCCCTGTAACTTTCTCTCCTCCCTCCTGTTCCTAGCTCCATCCCTGGACAGACCTTCCAGACCCGGTGATCCAGGCCCTGCCCCATACTCACACGAACACGTCCCCGTCCACGTCCCCTGCAGCCAGTAGGTCGCGGGCCGGATGGAACGCCAGCCCACTGGCCGGCGCTTCCAGCACGATGTCTTCCGGGGTGTCCCGGATGCGGGCCGGGGATTCCATGGAGTCAGGGTCCTCTTCCTCGCTCCCATCTTCGGCCGGCATCTCCTCACACGCACGCTCCATGCTTAGATTCCGAGCCACACCGCGGGAGGACTAACTCAGGGCACAGCTTCCGCCTCAGGGGCGGGACCGGAAGTGCCGCCGCCGCGCTCTGCGCCAGCAGGGGAGGCGCGCGGGCGCTGCCACGGGGGCGGAGCCAACTGAAGAGGCTGCGCCCCCAAGGTCCGCCAATTTCTCGTCTTGCTGTGGCCAGGACTTGGGCTAGCTAGAGGGTCAATCCCCTCCCTCCCTCAACACTATACGTAAAATTGGAAACTGCGTTTAAGTCCTTTCCTCTCACCCTGCTCCATCCTAACAGATTTAATACCCTTGGGATAAGAGAGAGAGGGACGCTAGTCGTTGTGGCTTGGTGAATCCCAAGATCGAGTAAAGCGACAGCCCCAGTGGGCATACATAAAGCAGCAAAAGCCACCAGAAGATAACACACGGGAATCACGGACAGCAGGCAGCCCACACCCAACATCTTCGAGATCAAAAGAACAGCGCTCTATGAGGTTTCCTAGTGAGTTAAGACCTCACTGAGTTGGACCAGTAGTGCTCAGAGCTACCAAGGAATCGCTGAAGAGGAAAGTGGGCACGACAGCTGATGTTCTGGACATCAGTTACCAAAGGCTCCACAAAGATGGGACAGCCGTGCATGGTGGGGCAGAGGAAGAAGGAGCAGGTGCTCTTGTGGCTGAAGGGAACCCACTGACATCACTGTGGTACTTAGCTTTCTAAGCCATCTTACGTGGTGATGCTCAAAACCCCTAAAGAGAAGTGAAAGAAGTGAGGTTAGGGACCTCAAAGAGGTGGTATGTCCTGTTCACTGTGTAACTGGAAAAGTTACTGTGTGGTATTGAGTGTCCTTGTCATTATGTGGCCAACCAGAAAGTCTTGGTCACTTCTATGAGGCTTTGTGGTACTTGGAGAAACAATCTCAAACCAACAGTCAACCAGCAGATCTTGCTTTTAGTGACCCTCCAGGTATCATCTTCATCTGAGCCATGTCTCCATGACCTTTTTCCTAATTAGGACTGCTGTCTACAACCATGAGACCGCGGTGTCATTTGTTTGGAATCAGCCATTTTAGATGCTACTGCAGATGGGGCCCAATTTCAACCTCCTAAGTGCCATGCACAACGCTTCATCAAAAAGCCCTGTCATATCAAAGTGAAAATGACCAAAATCAAGACAATGGCTAGGGTGATTTTCTAGCTTTCCCTGGATCTGGTGAGCCCACAGGTCTTGGGCTCAGGATAGGCAGTACTAGCACGGCATTCAGCCAGAAAGAAGTAGTGACCCCTAAAGAGCACCAGACCACAGTGCTGGCAATGAGCAGAGAGGAAGACTAGGGCAGGGGATGGAGTGAGTCAAAGGCTAGTAGGCTCACCACGGGCCTTGGCAAATGTTTCAGGGTACCAAACCCTTCTGGCCTAGGATAGGAATTCCTGTACCTGCAGGGGCAGGATACACCAGTTCTAACCCCAAGGCACTTCTCCCCAAGGTTATCCCTTCAGCCAAGGAAGCAGTGATTTGTACTCAGCAATACTAAAGCACACAGGAGGGCATAAACTCAAACGGTTTTTGGTGCTACCCACAAGTGATCTTCATTAGATGCCTTCACCCAGAGCCTGGTCCTGCACAGCCTTGGTATCAAACTGGCAGCCCACTGGGCTGACCTTAATACCCAGGAATCTTTGTCCTAGGACTAGGCACATGAATGAGTCTGACATTTGAGACCAATTTTTACATTCCTCTATCCACCATTTGCCCATAAGTAGGATTATTATTCCCTTCTCCACCGGGCACAACAGCTTGTAAACATCCTTACTGTCTAGGAATCTAGAACCACAACTCAGGAAAGAACTGATATGACTTTCTGCATGTGATTTTATACAACCAGTAGCATTAGCCTTCTTGGTGCTCCAGGGGTCCTGGAGGGGGGATGCTCAACATAAAGAAGACAGCAGGTTAACCAATTTTAATGGAACCAAATGATTATACAATAAAAGTTTATGTACATTCAAAAAAACATATTGCAATCTTTCTGGAAATTGTAGAAAGCAAGCATATCCTTGTGGAGATTCTCCCTTTGGAGAATCAGTATTAAACTGAAGATTAGTATTTTGGTCTTTTGACTTCAACCCTGCAATTAAAGAGAGATGAGTCAGCATAAGATCAATACACTAAGCAGCTACTGCCAGTCCCACAGGAGAAGAATAATGCTGCTCACCCATCAGCTTCCATCTTCTTCCTCTTCTCAATGATCTATAAACAGAATAGTGATTGTCTACAGTTATGCTGCCAGTCTAAGCTTACCTGAGGCCCAAGCTGATCTCTCTCACTTTCATGGCTCTCCAATTCCCTGTCTGTTCCCAGATCTGTAGGCCAATATCTCCTTCCAACTGAAACCCTCCTGCCCAAAGGGAAGCCCCACTTACTGCACTGATTTTCTTCCACTGACGATCAAGCTCTGCCTTGTCATTGGTTTCCTTGAAGCGCCTGGTTTTCCGCCCTTCAGACATCTTGATACCATACTGGAACGCAGCCCTGAAGTAAAAAAAAGTGCATTTGGGGGAAGAAGGCATTAGAAGTTACATAGCAGTAGCATGGGTTTCTCAGAGCCCTGGGTGCAAAGAACCTATATGGATCTCAGCCAGACTACACATTGTAACCTAGTATGGGCTATTCCACCAAATTGCCACACCCCTCCTCACTCTATGCCCATATTAAGCACAGACTCACTTGGGCAAAGCCTCCTTGTTGTTCATATATTCGCTGTATTCCTCCTGGGTATCAAAGTCCCAGCGGCCTAAGGGGCCCTTCTTGTTACCCTGTTGCAGGACAGAATGGGGGAGGATAGGGAAGGAAGAGATGTCAGTGGAAATGGAATTTTAGCCTGATTGAAGCCAGACTCTCCCACAATCCCAGGTTTCACCATTCATAAATCATACCCTAATAAATAGTAAATGTTTACTATGTACTTTGTATGTGCTAGACATTATTCTGAACACTAAACACATCTTATTTAATTCTCACAAAAAGTCTATGAAGAGGGAACTATATTTCTCTCCATTTTCCTGATGAGGAAACTAAGGCATAAGCAGTAAAAGAACTTGGCAAATTCACAAAACTACTAAATGGCACAGGCAGGACTGAACAAAGATCTAAGATTAAACCATGCTATTGCAATACAGTAATAACAGCGGATAGAGATTTCTTCAGTATTAATGGTATTAGCACTGTTGTGTTAGCTTTTTTAAAGTTTTGTTTAAGACTCAGAGGGAAACTTCAATCCTGGCTAGAATAAAACTTAGTTATTTTCTAAACACTGTAATTCCTTCTGCCCCTCCTATGTTAATACCTGCTTACTGCCTAGGATGGGAATTAAAGCCTGGCACTTTGTTGTAGGAAATAAATAGACTTTTTTGGCCTATCTCATTTGATCTTGTGCAGACTTTAAAACAGTTAAGTTAGGCCAGGCATGGTGGCTCACGCCTATAATCCTAGCACTCTGGGAGGCAAAGGTGGGCAGATTGCTCAAGGTCAGGAGTTCGAAACCAGCCTGAGCAAGAGCGAGACCCTGTCTCTACTAAAAATAGAAAGAAAATTAATTGGCCAACTAAAATATACAGGGAAAAAAAATTAGCCGGGCATGGTGGCGCATGCCTGTAGTCCCAGCTACTCAGGAGGCTGAGGTAGAAGGATTGCTTGAGCCCAAGAGTTTGAGGTTGCTGTGAGCTAGGCTGACGCCACGGCACTCTAGTCTGGGCAACAGAGTGAGACTCTGTCTCAAAAAAAATAAAAAAATAAACAGTTAAGCTACTCATGACTCCATGCTGCTGCTTCTACTGCTGTAGCTGAAGGAAGGAGGGGCCCAGTAAATGAAAGACAGCTATTTTGGGAGTGAGGAAGGAGATATGTGTGAAACACTAACTGCTCAAAGGCCCCATCATCCTTTGTTGCCTTGCTTTTTTGTTGTTGTTGTTGTTGCTGTATGTCCCTGGATACAGTGCAGTGATGTCATTATAGCTCACTGTGAGCTCCAAATCCTGGGCTGTAAGTGATCCTTCTGCCTCAGCCTCCTAGGTAGCTGGGACTACAGGCGCACGTCATAACGCCCAACTGGGTTTTTTTGTTTTATGGGGGGGTTTTTTTGTTGTTTTTTTTGGTAGAGACAGGGCAGGTGCTCAGGCTGGTGTTGAACTCCTGAGCTCAAGCTATCTCTTGCCTCAGCCTCCCAAAGTGCTAGGATTACAGGTGTGAGCCATCACACCCAGCCCCCACCCTCCTAACTACATACCTGATCCATTTTGCTATAATCCACCTCCTCGTCACTATCCACAGCCATGTCATCCATCCTAAAGAGAAGAAACAGTTAGATGCTGCATACCGAGACCCCTATGCTTCACCTGGAAGCATACCCAGCTAAGAGGCTATCAGCCTGGGAATAACCACCCACCTAAATCTACCACTCAGAGTCTAATGGAATAGTTCATCCAAGAGTACCCCTGGGTCCCAGCAAATCAAATTTCCACCTCACCGCTCCAACTTGTTCTCTTATCATCCCAGCCTCCCTTCCTTAAAGGGTCTCACATACGTGGCTGGGTAGCACTCTGCATAACTGTTGGACATGCCAAAGAAGTCTCCCAGCTGCTTTTTGTCTTCTGGCTTCTTTAGCATATGCTATGTTAAAGAGAACACTAGACAGTATTCCACTTATCACAGAAAAGCTTTAGACAGGAGGAGCCCACAGCTAGAAGCCCCAACATGGAAATTCTAAGGAGAGGGCTATGAACTTCAATGGGTTCCCAGGGAAGGGACAAGGCATGGTTTTAGACCTGTCAAAATTCAGCACAAAAATGGAAGGAGCAGGTAGGGAGAAGGAAGGAGCAGAGAGGCAGCTAGAGTTAGAATGAAAAGAGAACAACAGTTGTCTGGAACCCAGGAACATATTAAAATAAAGGATATGACTCAGTGCCTTCCCAGCCAGCAGACCCAGCAAACTTTTCATTGATAGATTTGATCAACTCCTTGGCAGAACCAGGTCCTAGGAATAAAGAGAACTCTAACTCTGCTCAGACTTTGAACTAAAGGTCTCACAACCTCCTCCCCACAACGTACTTGCAAACTGTGCCTTTCAAAAAACATTTTTTTGCAACTCTTTTATCTAATAAAGTACTAAACAAACTCCAAATAATAATGAGCTATTTTGGTTGAGATGACAATAGGATACCCAAAAGTTTATACATTTAACCTCTGCCTCACCTCTTCAGAACTCCAGGACCAGAGAAATTATATCTAAGAGCAAATATACCAGTTGCCCTGCCATTGCCCAGGAAAGGTGGCAATTCCATAAACTAAGACATAGTTCTTATGAGAACCCAGAACCAGGAAGTCCCCCAATCCCACCTTCGCCAGCTGAGTTCTAGGTCAGACTCTCAGCCCAAGGGAAAGCAGGACTGCTAGAGCCAATACAAGATGATGTGGATTCAACCCACCTTTGTCAACATCCATGGGCTGGAAAGAAAATAAAAATCAAGATAAGTGTCACCACAAGGGATTCCTACTCATCCCTCCCCCAAGTTTGAATCAATTCCTTACCCTACCTTGCCCCCATTTCCAGGATGGTTCCTACCATGGGTTAGTTGACCCAGTTGCTGCTGTGGAGCCATGAGGTACCAATATAATAAGAGGGTCTTGTATCTGGCTGGGCAGGCAGAGAGGGGCAGCTCTACCACCTAGTACCAAGGACCCACATCTCACCTCATCATCCACTTTTGGCTTCTCAAAGTAGCTGTGCCTTTTCTTTTCCTCTTCTCTCTCTCTGTCCCGCTCTCGTTCCCGTTCCCGATCTCGTTCTCGCTCCCGCTCTCGGTCACGGTCTCTGTCTCTCTCCCGATCACGCTCCCGTTCCCGATATCTATCCCGCTCCTTGTCCCGAGGTGTCTTAGTCGTGGAGGGGACATAATCCCCAATGTCTTCAAAAATGCTAGGAAAACAGAGATTACTAGCTGGCAAGTCACACACACCTTCACTCCCCGTGACCACTTCTCCAGACTTTGACACCAAGGCCTCCCCAAAATGCCAAAGATAGGAAATGCATAGCCTCCTCTAATCAGGTGCCAGGGCATAGGACACATACTTCATGTCAGCCTCAGGAGGTTTCTTTTCTTCTAGTTTCCCTGAAATGTAAAGAGAGGAGTCAGGAACACACTCCTAAATTAATGTCAACTCAGCCTCACCATACTCTCCAGCTCTCAATGACCTTTTAAACATATTCTGTTTAAAACACAGGACAAAAGCTCTTCCCTCCTCAGGCTTCAAACCTGACCACTGCTTCCTAGGTAGGTCAAGCAGACAGAAATCTGATGTAACCATCTCCTTGCCAATGCTCGATTGCTCCCATTTTTCTCTGCTCCCCAGGAGCTTCCCAGTGTTCTGGAGACAAAAGGCTCCAGGAGACCTTGGTTCCATCCCCAATTGCCCCTCTTGGGGTAAGGTTTCTCTCCCTCACCCTCCAGGTACCTTTATCCTTCTTCTTGAGCTTCTTGTTGCGGGTACCCTGCCTCAGATATGAAAGGATCTGGGTAAGCTTGCTGATGACAATGTCATTTGTGGTCAGTGTGGTCTGGGCCTAAAAACACCAAGAAGCAAGAAAGTTCTCCAGCTGAGCAGGAATCTCTCCATTTATCCATTCATTCACTTAACAAAGTGAAGGATGAGTGAGTTACAATAAACTAGGTGAAGACAGGGAAAGGAGGTATTGTGAAAGGACATGCCAGAGAGAGAAAACACCACGAACAAAGTCCCTGAGACAAAAGTGAAACTAGATCATTCAAAAAAGACAGGATGGCTGGAGAACAGCCAACAGGAAGGCATGGTGAAAAAAGGTTAAAAAGGCCAGATGTTGCATGGGCTCGTAGGCAATGGTAAAGACTCTGCTCTTTATCCTAAGAACAACGAAAAACCATTGGAAGCTTCTATACCATTGTGAGACAAAAATACGAGTTTGTGAGACAAAAATATGAGATCACCTTAGCCACGTGTAAAAACCATAATGGGTGCTGGGATGGAAAGACTGGGGTGGGAGGTGATGGTTAAAGAGTATGAGGTTCCTTTTTGGGGTGATGAAAATGTTCTAAAATTAACTATGATGATGGTTACATAACTATGAATAAAAACCACTAACTTCACAGTATAAAAGAGTGACCTACATGGCATGTAAATAACATCTCAATAAATAGAAGAAATAACATATTGAAGGAAACCAAAGTGGGTGTGCAGAAACCAATTAGAAGCCTCTTTTAATAGGTACAGCAAGAGATTATGGCTTAGACTGGAATGTTATTGATGGAGGTGGATTCAATTGAGATTTAGGAAGTAAAAAGTCAATAGGACTTGATGATGTGGCAAACAAGGAACAGGGCAGAGGTAACGCTGCTTCACAGCTCTGAGGCTCATATAATAGGCTCACAGGACTCAGACCACTCACCTCCATGGTGGGACAATCAGCCTTGCTGCGGATAAGAGTGGTGGGGATATCGGTATCAGCATATTCGTCATCCAGGTCTACCACATAGGCCATGCGGCCCGGCAGGAACAGCTCATTCCGCTCATATGCTTTGCTCTTGAAAAGCATACGGTAAACATTGCGGCCTACAAAAAGGGGAAAAGTAGCAAGTAGCCAATGAGAACCTTCTATAATAGCAGCTATTTATAAAGTGTTTACTCTATCCAGCCACCATGCCAAGTGCTATGCATGCTTTGTTTCATTCAATCCTCAAACAGTTTTGTGAGGTGGGCATTAGTATTCCCTTTTTTTTTTTCTTTTACTAGTTGGAATCTCATCACTGAAAATAGTATTCCCTTTTTACTGGTAAGAATACTAAGGCTGAGAATTAAGTGATTTACCTAAAGTCATATAGCTACCATGTAACAGAGCAAAGAATGGGACCCAGGCTAACTCCAAAGCCTGGGCTCCTAACCACTCTTCTACATTGCCTTCTCCAAGGCACTATGTGCCCACATTGTATTAGAACCTATGAGGAAGGAGGATTTAGGTTAATATTGATGCTGATGGAAAAAACAGCTGCCAGGTGTGAATGGCTCATGCCTGTAACCCTATCACTTCGTGAGGCCTGACATGGGACGATTGGTTAAGGCTAGGAATTCAAGACCAGCCTGAGGTGAGACCCCATCTCTAGGAAAATAGAAAAATTAGCCAGGTGAGGTGGTGCACACCTGTAGTCCCAATTACTTGAGAGGCTGAGGCAAAAGGAGGCTAAATCTAGGAGTTTGGGCTTACAGTGAGCTACAATGACACCACTGCACTCCAGCCTGGGCAACAGAGCAAGACCTTGTCTCAAAAAAAAACAAAAACCAAACAAAAAAACAGCTGTACAACTGCTCAATATGACAGCACATTATATATTTCATTTCTCATCCCTACAATAATCTCATGAGGTAAGTATTAACCAAGTTTTTACAGATGAACAAAAAGGAGGTAAAATCAGTTGCCTAAAATCACACACCTAGTGTGGTTTCATCACCAGAATTCACAGGTCTGACTCTAAATTTTGAGCTTTTTAATCACTAACCATGCTAACCTCTTTTAATGAGTAAGCCTCAACCTGAAAAAGCTTCCAATCTAATGGGGGAGACATAAGTCCATGTCTGGGTCTTACTGGAGTATTTTAACAGGAATTAGTTGTTTTAGGGGCAAGAAAGAAGAAAAGAGGTTGAGGAAGCATACCCTGCCCAGAGCATTAAAGTTCTTACAATTCATCTAGAATGTATAGTCACTAGTGTAGAAGCTCTGTACTCACCCAGGCGTGTTTTAAATTCAATTTTATTTTCAGGATCTTCATCTTTCCTGAAAAGACAAAAAAAATTGGCATTTTTTTTTTCACTAAATGTGCTCCTACTTTAGGTCCCACCCTTCTAACTCTCAAGCCTTCTCTGATTATTTACTTACTTGGTTTCCTTCTGGGGCTTTTCCATCAGTTCCTCTTCCTCTTTCTCTTTGCTGGCAATCTCAGCTCGTA
The DNA here is from genome assembly GCA_008750895.1 of Mirza zaza. Taxonomy (NCBI): domain Eukaryota; kingdom Metazoa; phylum Chordata; class Mammalia; order Primates; family Cheirogaleidae; genus Mirza; species Mirza zaza. The sequence continues at coordinate 25,319 of VSMD01129245.1, forward strand.
CCTAACAGGAAAGCAAGTAGGGTTTAGCCAGGGGTGGGGAACCTGAAGCCTCAAGGCCGCAAGTAGGCCTCCAGATACCCAAGTGAGACCCCTTAACCGAATCCAAACTTCACAAAACAAATCTCTTTATTAAAAAGATTTGTTCTATAAAATTTGGATTCAGTCAAAAGGCTGCACTCAAGGATCCATTCATTCACTTTATGCATTTATTGAACCACTGTGATACCACACTGTGCCAGAGATTAAGAATACAATATTAAACAAGACAGGTACTATCCTTGCTCCAATGAGCTTATAGCAAATGAGTCAGATTAAACAACTAATTTCAACAATGTGCAATAACTGCTATGATAAGTGAAACAGAAAAAGCCATACAAGGCTGCAGGAAGAGAGAGGTGAAGGGTAGGGGAGCTTAACCATCCCTGGGTGATCAGGAAAGGCTTCTCCAAGGAAATAAAATTTAGGCTGATACTTGAAGGACAAGTAGCAATCAGTCCTATAGAGGAGCCACATTTAACCCTTCCTCTAAATGGTCTGAACTATCAGGAGTCTTCCTCTTAGGCCCATACAAGAGTATTCAGCACTCTAGTATCACTCGCCACCTGCCCACTAGGACTCACACCTTTTGAAGCAGAGCAAAATCCAAGCCTTTCACCAAATGGGTGTGTTCCATGTCACCACCCAAGAATTTGGACTCCTGGATCAACTGTCTTCTCTTCTCTGCAGCTGATTTGTCCCTGTATAATGAAAGAGGGTCCATTAGAACAGTCCTTGTTAGGTGGCAAATGCCTTTTGAAATGGCTTAGTATGGGCTTCGGAGCATGGAAAGTATAAGGAAGAGTTCATATGGTGATTATATGACTCTGGGATGCTGAAGGAACCATGCCCTGGGTCCCCTAAGTACTCACGCCTCAGCAGTGGGGCCCACAGCTCTGTAGTTAGCTGTGGTGCTGATAAGCTCAGTTTCCTCATAATCTTTGTTCACACCATCTCTGCGTTCCTTGGCACGGTCCCGGTACTTCTCTGCTAGCTCTCTCTCTCTCTCAATTTCTTGTTGTCGTAGCTTGGCATAATAACTGTGACCAGAGAAAGGTGAATGTATAAGGTTCACCAGCTGTTATCTGAAGGTCAAAAGAACTGTTCTGCCTGTTTCCCTAAATCTTCATCCTGCTCTCTATGGGGAAAGCTCATGTATGCCCTAACAGAACTGCTGGGTACCTCTTAATAGTCCTCAAAACTAGAACTACAGCTTCTTCCAGCTCATAGATATACTGCTCCAATGCCACTTTGGGAAACTCCATCTGTCACTTCAGAATTCTTGAATGCCACCCAACTCTACGAATTCTCTATAGGTACAAGAGACTTTTCCGCACAGCAATCAGAAAATCTGAATTTTTATCATCTTCCAAATCTCAGCTGAAAATAACTCATTCCTTGCTGGTCCACCCCCAGAAAGAAGGAAAAGAAAAGTACCAGGTATAGAAAATTAAATATCATATAAATAATGATGATGATGTAATAATAATGATAGCAACAAAAATTGAGTGGTTACTACACGCCAGGCACCAATGCTAAGTGCTTATATGCTATTACAGTCGATCCTCATGACAACCTAATAAAAGTTATTCTCACTACTGTATCTCCATTCTATCCATGAATTAGAGAGGTTAAGCAAAATGCCCAAGGTTATCCAGCAAGAAACTGGTAAAGATAAGATAAAAATATATGCAGGCTGACTCCAAAGCCCTATACTGCCACTCTATCACTCCTCCCCATTAAGAAAGCAGAGAACCTCAATACAACAAAAAAAAACACCTCAGTCTCTAGCCTCATAATTAGCTCCTACTCCTCTACCCCAAACACTATCCACCTTAAAACCTAACATTCCTCCACTCTTCCTTCACCTTTTCTTTTTCCTCCGTCGTGCAGCTGGGTCTTCATCCTCATTGTATTCCCTCGGCATCCTAGAAAAGACAAGAATTTATTGATAACAAAAATATTTCCATATCCCCGGAAACCCCAAAAAGTGAGAACTGAAGAAAGACCTAGAATACTGACCAAAGCAATAATTTCAATCAGGCAGAGATTCATGTCAGTGTTTGTAGGTGAGAGGTTCTCAAACTTTAAAAAGCATCATAAACACCTGAGGGATTATTAAAACTATATAGTCCCCTGGCTGGGCACATTGGCTCACACCTGTAATCCTAGCTCTCTGGGAGGCCAAGGCGGGCAGATCGTCTGAGCTCAAGAGTTCGAGAGCAGCCTGGCCAAGAGTGAGACCCCATCTCCATTAAAAATACAAAGAAATTAATTGCCCAACTAAAAATACATAGAGGCCGGGCGCGGTGGCTCACGCCTGTAATCCTAGCACTCTGGGAGGCTGAGGCGGGCGGATTGCTCGAGGTCAGGAGTTCAAAACCAGCCTGAGCAAGAGCCAAACGCTGTCTCTACTATAAATAGAAAGAAATTAATTGGTCAACTAATATATACAAAAAAATTAGCCAGGCATGGTGGCGCATGCCTGTAGTCCCAGCTACTCGGGAGGCTCAGGCAACAGGATTGCTTAAGCCCAGGAATTTGAGGTTGCTGTGAGCTAGGCTGACGCCATGGCACTCACTCTAGCCTGGGCAACAAAGTGAGACTCTGTCTCAAAAAAATAAAATAAAATAAAAAATAAAAATATATAGAAAAAATTAGCCGGGCATGGTGGTGTGTGCCTGTAGTCCCAGCTACTTGGGAGGCTGAGGAAGGAGGATCGCTTGAGCCCAGGAGTTTGAGGTTGCTGTGAGCTAAGCTGACACCATGGCACTCTAGCCAGGGCAACAGAGTAAGACTCTGTCTCAAAAAAAAAAAACACCAAAACTATATATCCCCAGGTATCTGCCCCAAAAAGTTTGAGTCTGTAGGGTTTGAAATAGGCCCAGAAATCTGCCCATTTGCACCAGCAGCAACTCTAGTACAAATGGTCCATGGAACATATTCTGAGCAACAGTGAGACTAGGGCATTCCAGTCATCCCTGGAGCTTCAGTCTCCACAGGGAGAAAATCAGAACCTCAGGGTTCAAAAAAGGACTAGTCTTCTAGTTCCTAGGAAACTCTGGTTCAGTAGAAAGGAATAGAGAGGAACAAGAAAAAGACAGGAGACAGGCTGGATCACTCAAAGACTTACTCATGGTGACGTGACTTAGAGGGTGGTGCAGAGGTAGGTGCAGCCCTAGGGGTCATGAGAAGTTTCCTAAAGTCTTCATTGGTGAGTTTTGATCTTGAAGAAAATTTAAAAAATTATGTCACAATTTAAAAAATTATGACCCAATAAGAAATGAAAAAGGAATATGTAAAAATCATAGTTAAATTTATTAGAAATCAGAGAAATTACAAATTAAAACACAGATATACCACTTTTAATGCATCAGAATGTTAACAACTAAAAAGTCTGATAAATCAAGTATGAGTGAGAATTTGGGAAAGGGACACTTTCATATACTCCCATGGGAATGTAAACTAGTAATCAATTTGGTAAAACTAGTAATCAAACTAATAATCAATTTGGGGGGGACAATTTGGCAGTATTTATTAAAATTTAAGTCTATATATCCTATGACCCAGGAACTCCATTTATTTAGATTTAGCCTGGTCAATTACTGCCATATGTATATAAGAAGACTTGTAAAACAGGTTCAGTTACAGCCCTGAAAATAATAAGATGTTAGATCCAGGTATTTGGTGAATTGAAAAAAAAAAAAGAAAAAGAAAAATAGTAAGAAGTTGAAAAAAAACTAAATGTTTATTAACTGGAGAATAACTAAACTGTGATAGTGTTTCCCAAATGAGGAACAGATAACACTAAAGGTACAATAGACCATTTTAACTGGTATACTGACAAGGACTCCTTCCTTGACCAAACTATAGTCAGACTCCTTTCAGCCCTCTTCTGACCAGGGATCTTCCTTGCCTGCTGATCCTAATTTTAAAAACTAATCCTGCTAAGCCAGTTTATACAAAATCCTCCCACTCTTAATATCCAATCAAGCTCCTTTCCCCCTACCCTTGATATCTAATCAAGTTCCTTGTCCCTGCAAGGAAGACTTTACTGAAGACTATTAAAATAGGAATGAAGACTATTGCATTAGTGGAGAGAGCCTGAACTCAACTCCAGATACAACAAGGACAAGTGGGAATATACAGAAAAGTACTAAGAGAAACTTGGTTAGGTATCAAGGCAGTGGGGCTTGGGGGGAGGGAGGAGGGGAGGTGGGGTGGTGGTGTTTGATTTGCTAAAACTGGGTTCAGCAGGTCAAGTCCCAGTCAAAAATAAGACTCTTTAAGGAACCTGACTAAAGTTTGGTCAAGGAGGAAGCACTTGTCACTGCTATAAAAATAATCTCCAAGATACTGATAGAGGTTTAAAAAAAATAATAAATGTTGCAGGCTAAGCGCTGTGGCTCATGCCTGTAATTCTAGCACTTTGGGATGCCTGGGGCGGGAAAATTGTTTGAGGCCAGGAGTTCAACACCAGCCTGAGCAAGAGCAAGACCCCATCTCTACAAAAAAACAGAAAAATCTGCTGGAGGTAGTGGCCTGCACCTATAGGCCCAACTACTCAGGAGGCTAAGGCAGAAGGATTGCTTGAGCCCAGGAGTTTGAGGTTGCTGTGGGCTATGCTGACACCATGGCACTCTAGCCCCAGGAAACAGAGTGAGACTCTGTCTCAAAAAAAAAAAAAAAAA